>JAOWBN010181296.1:0-16978 GCA_028565015.1 Pinguicula moranensis
TAAAGGCACTGCTGGAATCAGCTTCAGCTTCCATTCTAGTGAATGGAAGTCCTTCTACTGAATTCTTCCCTAGCCGATGACTTAGACAAGGGGATACCTTATCCCCTCTCCTCTTCCTGTTAGCAACTGAAGGGTTATCAGTATTGATTAATCAGGCTGTTAACTTAAGTATGTTTCATGCTTCATCAATTGGTAGAGGACAATTTTCATTGTCTCATCTTTAGTTTGCACATAACACACTTTTATTTGGTCAGATTTCATGGAGTACTATAAAGACATATAAATCTATTCTGCAAAATTTTGAGTTGCTCTCTAGTCTAAAGATCAATTACTTGAAAAGCCATCTTACCGGATTAAATGTACCAGATGAGATGCTGACTAAGATGGCAGCTTACCTAGACTGTCAAAAAAAGCATCTTCCACTCAAATATCTAGGCCTGCCAGTAGGGGAAATCATTACAAACTTGTTAGTTGGTCTCCAGTTCTGAGCCGAGTGGATAAGACTCTTGGTTCTTGGAACCACAATCAACTTTACTCTGGAGCTAGGCTAGTGCTTAGTAATTCGGTTCTTTCAGCTATACCTACTCATTATCTAGCTCTCTACAAAGACTCCCCCTCAGTACTGACAAAGTTAGTTGCAACCCAGAGGAACCTTTTCTGAAATAGCTCTCAGTCAGGTAGGAAAGTGAAGTGGATTGCCTGGAATAAAATAGCGCAGCCTAGAGATATAGAAGGATTAGGAGTGCGCATTATCTGCCTTTTCAACCGTGCCATGCCAGGGAAATGGGGAAATCAAATCTAATCAGGGAAAATTACTTTATTTACAGAGATTCTATTGGCAAAATATGGGCAAAATGGAGTACTAACAGTGGGAGGGTTCAGACAATTAAAACCTCCACAGCGCCTATACATGTTAGGAGAGGAAGAAGAAGAGGGGATAGATATGTCTACCTTCGGTGGAAGGAGCTACAGGATATACTCCAAGAGACATGGTTTCAGAATGCTGTCACGATCAAGTTATGAAGTGGGAGCAACACAGTCTTCTGGAAAGATACATGGATTCAACCGTCCAGGCTTGACATAATGTTTCCTAGGCTATTCAGACTATGAGTGAATCAGGATTTATGCATTGCAGATGCTGGCAGTTGGAAAGTTGATAGCTGGTCCTAGAAACTTTAATGAAAAAGAGAGCTGAGGGCTTAGGAATTAGATGATTTAACAGCTCTCTCTCTCTCCTTATACAGGCTCACCAACAAGAAAATTCAGGAACAAATCACTATGTCGATGAGGGGCATACCAGTGAAAGTTATATGGTGAAGGAAGCTTATAAGGTTCAGTGAGAACAACCATTGTTTTCCACAAAGGCAATTCAGAATCATACCAGATTATGGAACAAATTCTCTCCAACAAAGGAAATGATACTAGCTTGGAGAGCTTGCCAGAACGCTATTCCTGTAAAGGCCACCCTTCAACAGAGACATATGATCCCACATACACAGGATATAAGTTGTCCCCTCTGCATATCAGGTCAGGAATATTTGTCACATATTTCTAGCTCATGTCCTGTTACATCATGCGTATGGCATGGAATCAAGCGATGGTTATTCCCCATAACGAGATGCTGTTAATAAATAACTCTACTTCCACTTCACTTTGTCTGCCCTCTCTGCAAGATTTTGTGTCTATGAAACCTACGTCTGCTAATGCTGATGCATGGAAATCAATATGGATAGCCACAATATGGAAGATTTGGTGGCCACAAAATCAGTCCTACTTCCAGGACCAGGAGGTAAATGTGCAATCTACAATTCAACTCATTCAAGGAGCCATTTGGTTGAGAATAAGATCCATAAGATCCACAGCCCTTTTCCCATATTCTTTAACTTATTGGTTAATGAATCCATGTATGTGCATTGTGTTCTGAAATCACATTCTTTTCACTAACACTCTTTGGTCATGAGCTGGCTTTATTGGAAAAACACTGCACAGAAAAGTTGACCTTACACGTGATACCTCCTGAGGAGACAATACTGGAACCTACGGCTGCTAGAAACTACCCAGAGTAGTTTTCTCCTTCCCACACTCTTCTATGTCTATCTGTTATAACTGCCTACCATCTTCATTGAGGTACAGGTTAGGTGAAGATGAGGGAGGTACATGCAACTGATTTGTTCAGTTTGAATCAGCAGTAAGGCTAACAGGCAGAACATCTTGAGCTGTTAAATGATCTTTGATGCCCTTCCATTCTGGTCATAACATGGATGCACTTCAAGAAGAGCCACTATTTGGAGTTTGATCTTATTAATCTTTTGGCATCTATTCTAGGAAAGTGATCCTCAAGAACTCATGAGGCCGAATGGGGAAAGGGGGAAGGGTGGGGTTTAGGGTTTACAAAATCACTAAACCATGACGCTATAATGTGAATAGGCCGAGTTTTGCTAACTACCTCAGTAAAGACTCCTGGAGCCCCCGGGCGGCCTGTATAGTTGAAAGTTAGTAAATCACTGCTCCTTTATCCCTTAAGTCATTGATTAACGAGATTTAGTTGCACTCTCTTGACCTTGATACTATGAGGTATACAGGAAGAGCTGGGTTTTCTTGCAGGATAATGACACATATAGTCTTAGTGACAGCCTGCATAGCTGAGGGTAATGTGATCACTTGCTCATCCCCTTACCCACCTATTATCCTCCATCCAAGTAGCACTCAGGGTACCCGATTATTCCATCTTTTTAATTCATCCTTTTTATATTCATCCTGTATTTTATTTTGTATTTGTATCTTCTTAACTCTGGTAAGGACGTTGTACATTATTACTATTTATCAATGAATTATGGCTTAACAAAAGAAAACTTGTCTCTGATACTATGTTGTAAATCAAAAAATAATTCATACTTTATTCAGCAATACCCAATGGGTATATATAGTACTAAAAATTAAATCCTGCTAAATTTAAAATCATAAATCCTACAAAACTCTATCAAATAAACCAATAGAAAACTACCAAATAAATTAGATTCCAACAAAAAATTTGTAATGTCTCATCTCTTTAAACTAGTTTCACCATTGACTTCCTACTTTTATTCTAGCCAAAGACTTTTCTCAATCACATTTTTGTGGAGCTTAAAATTGGTAAATTGTAGAAGAATCATGTCTTTCCAGGGATACCATACTGTGTTAATATAGCATGTAAATCACCATACTGTGTTAATGAGTTCCTCCTTTTTCCTAATTATGACTTGGGTGGTGAAACATTACTTAAATTGTAATTCAAGAATCTATGGCTGCTTGATTAGTTGACTGTTGGTATTTATATTTTAGTCTAGGGAATTTATATTTTAGTGTAGGGACTTATTTGCAATAATAATTGGTGTATTATATCTTAAGCCTACAGGCAATTATGGAATAAACAAATATGTTATTCTCAAATTTCAATTTGGTATTAGCGTTAAAAGAAAAGAAAATCCAGAACCCTAATCCAACTGCGTAGCCATCTCCCGTCGTTGTGCCACCGCTAGAATCCATCACCCGGATCGCCACTTCCATACCTATGCCGTGTTCGCTGTTGGGAAACTCTAATTTTAGGTCGTTTGTAACTGCCTGCATGCCACCGCGCTGGATATACGCGTGTACATTATATAGGAGGCATCCTTGATGCCACACCGACTGGGAAGACCGGGACCATCGAATTCTGTGGCCCAACGCGCTCATACGCACCAGCGGCCTCTATTGCTAAAAAAATCTATGAAAAAAAGATTTTTCTATTTTGCTAGCTCTTCGCATCTGTACGATTGCTTTTTATTGATTTGGTATCATTTGATGGATATTTGTATTTTGGTTGATGTGTTGAATAATTTGTGCGAATTGATGCAGATTGCCTAAAGTTTAATATCCAATTAGGCATTGTATGAAGGATTTGTTGGGAATCCAGCTAGGGTTTCACATTTTCAAAATTTTTGTACCAAACCCTATGCATACAAGATCTTATCGCGTAAATATTCAATTTAAGGCTAGGGTTGAGGAGATTATACCTCAATTTGATGTTACGGATCGTGTGACACTTTGGCGTTCGTGGAGCCTCCAAAGCGCAAGGCCTCTACCATGTGCGCTCCTTGACGAATGAAGACGAGGCTGCTAGACCTACGGTGTTGGCGACTTCCGGTGGTGACGTTAAGTCGTGAGAGAAGTTGTCGCGAGTGAGAGAGAAATATGCGGCCAAAATTCCTTTACACGAAAGAAACCCTTCCTCGTCTTTTATACTCATTCCATTGGCCTTGTTTTAATCGATCCCATTAGCCGCATTGAGTTGGGCTAAATTAAATCGAGCCCATTAGCCATGAGTTCTTCTCACGACAATTTTTCTCGAATTGGGCTCGGTCTCACCAAGGCCAAGTTCCTCTCTTCGGTGGGGCTGTCAAATTAATCAAGGTCGATTAGTCTGATCCGACCCAAACTTGATCCATTCGCCAAACCCTTCAATTTTGTCTCATATAGTTAATCTTCTATGCTTCAGTTTGTTAAATAAAGCGACCCAGTAGGATCCATATCCACATCGGTAATAAATTAATAATCTTTAATTATTAATCATAATTGGGATCTTGCAATGCATTATGATCATCCGATCAAGTATAGACAAATCGTGATCCTTTGATTTCCTTTAGTATTAATTCCTTCATCACGTAATATCCATTAATTAATGTCAAGCGTAGGAATCTGTCATCCTTGACCATTAATTAATTTTCTTGATCCTCGGTGCATAATTGTTTATTTGTGATTATCTCATAATCACAAAACCATGCATAACAATTATCACCGTATCAAGTGGCCCAGAGATATCACTAATCTCACATAAGGTGAGATGGCAAAAGTATCTCCTTGATCATTCAGAAACTCTAGCATAAATCATGCATATTTTGAAATTACCTCTATAGCCCTTGGTTAAAGGCAGCGTCTAATAATCTCACGTAATATGCATTAATCATGTAGAATTATGAATATCTCAGATAACAGAATCAATACTATCCATTACTTTGTTGATGGCACAAACACGCTCCATTCAGCAAGTCAACGTGGATCATGTCCAATACCATGTACTTCGTACACGTATATTCATGAGATTAAATAGATACCCCGTATCAATGATCTATGAAATATAATCATACATTGATCTACATGCTAGTCCTTATAATCATCTAGTGCTCCGTGCTAATGATATAAGACTAGGGAATCATTTCGAGTTTTTAGTTATCATTTATGGAGTTTCATAAATCGAGTCCTCAACTAGAATGATTCATGCAACACATACAAAAATTCGAGGAACAAAATGATATAAATCATCGAATTCACAAAACTAACAAGTGCACCATCAAAACGATTGGTGTTCTAAGTCATTATCCCAACAATCTCCCACTTGAACTAGAGTCAATCGAGTACCTTGTACCAGGCCCTATTATTTCATACACAATCATGTCAGCCCTAGAGTCAATCTCTCATGAATCGTATGCCCATGGCACCAACATGTCTCTCATGCTTAGCCAAAGGAAGTGGTTTTGTTAGTGGATCAGTTGTGTTGCTGTCCGTACCTACTTTGCACATTTTGATATCTCCATTCTCAACGAATTCCCGTATAACATGATACTTGCGCTTGATGTGCATGATGCGTTTGCTGGATTTGTAATCCTTGGCATTTGCAATCGCTCCCGTGTTGTTGCAATAAAGTTCCATCGGATCTATAATGGTTGGAACAACACCAAGTTCATCAACAAACTCTCCTATCTCAATTCCCATTTTGCCTCGCAAGCAGACATATATTCTGCTTCAACAATGGAGTCAAATGTACTATCCTATTTGGAACTCTTCCAGCAGACTGCTACACCATTGATCATATATATGTACCCTGTCTACGATTTTCAGTCATCACTGTCGGTTTCAAAGCTAGCATCACTGAACCCCGTAATTGTGAGATGCTCCTAACCACCATAGACCAAAATCGGATCCTTAGTTCTTCTCAAGTATTTAAGAATATTCTTGACAGTTGTACAATGGTCCTCTCCGGGATCCTTTTGATATATGTTTGTCATGATCAGTGCATAAGACACATTAGGGCGCGTACACAGCATGACGTACATGATAGATCCAACTGCTTAGGCTCATGGAATCATGCTCATCTTCTCTCTTTGTTCATGTGTCCTAGGACATTGAGAAGTACTGAGAGAGATGCCATGTGACATAGGCAGAAAACCTCTCTTGAAATGTTGCATGTTGAATATCCACCACCGTTTCTATAGGTACTTTGACTCAAACCAACGAGTATCTTTGATCTATCATGATAGACCCAGATACCTAGGATATAGGTAGCCTCGCCAAAATCTTTCATTGAGAAATCGCACTCAATGATGTCTTTACGAATTCAAGCTTGGGAACATCATTCCCTATCAAAAGAATGTCATCGACATACAATACCAAAAATACAACTAAGCTCTCAATCCATTTCTTGTAAACACAAGGTTCTTTTGGGTTGCTTATCAATCCCACATTCTTTACCTCGTCATCAAAACTTATGTTCCAAGTCCGTGATGTTTGCTTCAGCCCATAAATGGATCTGTTAAGCTTGCAAACATTTTCATCTCTTTTGGGATAAACAAAACCATCAGGCTGTACCATGTACACGTCCTCATCCAGCACCCCATTCGGGAATGTGGTTTTGAAATTCATTTGCCAAATCTCATAATCATGAAATGCGGCAATAGCTAAAAGGATCTAAATTGACTGAACTTAGCCACTTATTAAAAGTCTCATCATAGTCGATCCCCTCGACATGAGTAAAACCTTTTGCCACCAGACGTGCCTTGTATACAGTCAAGTTGCCATCTACGCCAGACTTCCTCTTGAAGACCCATTTATTCTTCACGGGTTCTATCCCTTCAGGCAAGTCAACCAGGTCCCACACTTGGTTGTCTTCCATGGATTGCAATTCAGACTTCATGGCTTAAAGCCATTCATCGGAGTCTTCCCTGGACATTGCTTCATAATATGTCATGAGATCGATATCACCAATAAGTAATATCGCATATAATCCCAAGTACCTGTCAGGCTCTAAGACTACTCTCCCTGGCCTTCTAACAGATGGTGCAGCTTGTTCCATAGTCCCACTTGTAACTTGCTCCACTTTGGTCTGGCACGAGGTCTCTAGTACTGGGTCTCGAATTTCTTTAAGTATATTGCTCTCACTACTTTCTTTGGAGAGGAATTCCTCATCCAAGAATACACCATGTCGGGCAACAAAAACTTTGTTATCTTACATATGATTGAAGTAGTAACCCTTGATTTCCCTCGGGTATCCTACGAAGAAGTATTTGCCAGATTTAGGACTAAGCTTGTCAGGCATCATTCGCCTAACATAGGCTTTGCAACCCTAAATCTTGAGAAAAGACAAGTTAGGGACCCTCCCTATCTACACCTCGTACGGAGTCTTGTCTACTGATTTGGTGGGAACTCGATTTAATCTGAAAATAACCATTTCGGGGGCATATCCCTAAAAAGATAAAGGCAGCTCCACTCGACTCATCATTGACCGTACTATATCGAGCAATGTATGGTTTCTGTGCTCGGACACACCATTCCATTGCGGTGTTCTGACTCAACTTTGGGCAATTCCGCAGTTCTTGAGATGATCTCTGAACTCAATGCTCAGGTATTCACCACATGATCTGATCGTAGGGCCTTAATCTTCTTCCCAAGAAGATTTTTGACTTCATTCCGGAACTCCTTGAATTTCTCCAGGGATTCTGTCTTGTGCCTCATCTGAAACACAGCCATATGTACTGAAGTCATCAGTAAATATGATGAAGTACAAATACCCACCTCTCGCACTTGTTCCTAGAGGACCACACACGTCTGTCTACCAACAGCCCGATGCTTCTATCATAGACCTTATTGAAAGGAGCTTTGGTCATCTTCCCAAACAAACAAGATTCGCACTTATTAACTGACTCCCAGTCAAAATGATTCAGAAGTCCATTCACTTTGAGCTTCTTGATGCGTTTCTCATTTATATGACCTAAGCGATAATGTCATAAGAGAGTTGAGTTATCATTGCTTGATTTGAGTCGTTTGGCACTCATGTTATATATAAGCGTTCCATGGTCAGTCACATAAAGACCATTAATAGGTGAGGCTCTAGCATAAAACATTTCAAGAAATGGTACAACATTTGTTCTTAACGGTAAACTCAAAACCTAGAGAATCCAAACAAGACAGACATAATATTTCTGCTAGCGCAAGGAACATAATAGACACTTTTCAGTTCCATTACATGCCCACTGGCAAAATTAATTCCAAGTCACCAACGGCTATGGTCGAAACCACCGCCATTGCTAAACTTGAATTGCATTTCATCATTTGTCAATCTTCTACTTTCATTTAGTACCTGCATATTAGAACAAATATGAGCACCTGCTCTTGAGTTCATGACACAAGAGTTAGAAGATGACATAGAAAAATTTATTTCAAACATGAATACCTGAGGAAGATGGCATTCCCAATACCTTCTGCTCCTCCAGGAACTTCGGCACTCTTTTTTGAAATTGCGTTTGCCATTGCAGTAGAAGCAAACAGTGTTCGGAGTCGGTGTAGAAACTTTGTTCGGCTTGGGTGCATTCCTGCTCCCAACCATAGCCTTACCCTTTCCAATTGCCTTTTTCTTGATTTGAACTTTACCTTCTTTGTCTTTTTGCTCTGTCCTGACACTGATAGAACATCAAGTGCCCACCTAATGGATCTCTCAGCCGTGGAGAGCAAAGAATGCAACTCACTTAACGACTTTGCCACTCCCGCCATATTGTAGTTCATGATGAACATGCAAAAACTCTGTGGCAAGGATTGTAAAATTAGATCGATGCACAGCTCTTTGTCCATTGTAGATCCCAGCTTCCAAATTGCTCTATGAGGCCCATGAGTTTTTTTAACATGGGCGCTGATTGAGGCCCATGAGTTTTTGAACGTGGGCGCTGGCTGAGGCCCCCTCAGCCATACTACATTCAAAGAGTTTATTTGTTATACGATATTGCTCATAGCGTGCTTGCTCTTGAAACATTTTCTTGAGATCGTGTATCATATCGTATGCTTTCCACTCCTCAAAGTGCCCTTGAAGATCAAGTGTCATAGACATAAGCATAAGGCAACTCACTTCATTTGATTCATCGACCTTTTTCTTGTACCAGTCTCGCTTGGCACGAGGAACAGTGTCAGCAGGAGGATCAGGCAAAGGTGCATCCAATACATGCTCTTTCTTTTGGCGTTTCAAAGCAATTTTTAGGTTACGGTACCAATGGAAAAATTGGTACCATTGAGTTTGTTTTGTTCCAGGATTGAAGCAAGAGAGTATGAGTTCTGGGTTTTAGTAGACATAATCCACAAAGAAACATCAAACAAGTACAAAGATTTAGTTCGGTTTCATGTCTTGTTTTCAGTGTAAGGTATATAATTGAACGCCCCAGTACATATGAGATATCCCTCCATGTAGTAGGATTGAGATCCATATTTTACCAAACCAAGCCAGCATCGGCGTAAACTTGGATTGGGTTTATTTGGGTAAACTATCCCGGTTAATCATATGCCTCACATACGATTCTGAGTTTGTTAACTGCAACCCATGTTAGTTAACATTCTGTACTAAGGCCCGAACACGGTCCGATAGCCTTATTAGACAAACCTTATTTTATATGCCCAACATCACCTCAACTCCTAAAGGATAAAAGGAGACGTTTACTGAGTAGGGTCACGTCATCCCAATTCCAATAGTTTGAAGGGGATAGAGTAGGAAGCACAGTACGTCTTAATTTTTATTGAGACTTGATTCGTGCTTTGAAGTTTAACCTAAGTCTAGGTTGGCATGCATTCTCGAACCTAGACATGCAGCTAACGTTCAAATGCACGAATAAAGTAGTAAATAAATAAATAAATAAATGCAAAAATAACTACATCTCATGCAATTATTAGTTGAGTAGTATGATATCTTCGATCTTCAGGTGTCATCCTCACTCCATGGCCAAATCCATATGCTTGAGCAGCTAGGTGTCCACTTTCCCGAATTCATCCCATTAACTAACATCCTAACTATTTTGGCATATAAGCTCTCAATTGGCATAAACAAGTTGCCAGTGTGAAAGAATGGCATAAACAAGTTTTCATTATAAATAAATGGGCTCAGCAGGCCACATTACAATCATATATCAAAATAAACAACATATTCAAATAAATGTCATACTACTCAACTTCCTGCAAGACATAGTTAGCACAAGCATTCGAATAATGTGTTATCTATCACACATTATACCAAAGGCAATGCACATGGCTTAGAACAAGATAAAGCAATCTCAAACTCAATCAAGTAAGCTCATGTTCAAAAGATGCAATGAGTTGGCAGCTAGATAGCCCAATTCCATAAGCTTGAGTTCAAAAAATAACATGCTCAATTCAATGAACATCAAAGCAGGAACATGCCAATTGAACTCCCATCTCACGGTAAACCTTAACTCAGCACAACAAACATTTGCATCTTCAATACTCAAAACATGAACCAAAGTGAAATTGAACTTCAACAAAAGCATTAAACATACCTACTTAATTCAATTAACCATAACAAGGCTCAATTGAACACAATCCCGAAACCTCAAATTTAGGGTTTCCCAAATTCATATGCAATTAGGCCAATTTCATGAAATTTCTCTAACTCCATTTCCTAATCACACAATCAAATACCTAGATTCGAAATTAAACACGATGGCTCTGATACCACTGTTGGGAATCCATCTAGGGTTTCCCATTTTCAAAATTTTTGTGTTAAACCCTACGCATCCAAGATCTAATCGCGTAAATATTCGATCTAAGGTTAGGGTTTAGGAGATTATACTTCAATTTGAAGTTTTCTTGTGTTACTAGATCGTGTGACTCTTCTGCATTCGCGGAGCCTCCAAAGCGCAAGGCCTCTACCATGTGCTCTCTTGACGAACGAAGACGAGGCTGCTAGACCTCCGGTGGTGGCAACTTTAGACGGTGATGTGAAGTCGCGGAAGAAATCGCGAGAGAGAAGTTGTCACGAGTGAGAGAGAGATGCGACCGAATTCCTTGACGTGAGAGAAACCCTTCCTCGCCTTTCATACTCATTCCATTGTGCTCGATTAAATTGAGCCCATTAGACGCATTGAGATGGGCTCGATTGCCGTGAGTTCTTCTCACTAAATTTTCTCAAATTGGGCTCGGTCTCACCGAGGACCAATTCCTCTCTTCAGTTGGGCCATCAAATTAATCGAGCCCAATTAGTCCCAAACATGATCCATTAGCGAAACCCATTAATTATATCTCACATAGTTATTCTTCTATGCTCCAGTTCATCAAATAAAGCGACCCTGTAGGATCCATATCCAGATCGGTAATAAATTAATAATCTTTGATTTATAAATTATAATTGGTATCTAGCAATGCATTATGATCATCCGATCTAGTATAGACAAATCGTGATCCTTTGATCTCCTTTAGTATTAATTCCTTCATCGGATAATATCGATAAATTAATGTCAAGTATAGGAATGTGTCATCCTTGACCATTAATTAATTTTCTTGATCGTCATTACATAATTGTTTATTTGTGATTATCTCATAATCACAAAACCATGCAAAACAATTATCACCGCATCAAGGGGCTCAAAGATATCACTAATCTCACATAAGGTGAGATGGCAAATGTATCTCCTTGATCATTCATAAACTCTAGCATAAATCATGCATATTTTGAAATTACCTTTATAGCCCTTGGTTAAAGGTAGCGTTTGATAATCTCACGTAATATACATTAATCATGTAGAATTATGAATATCTCAGATAACAGAATCAATACTATCCATGACTTTGTTGATGGTACAAACACGCTCCATTCAGCAAGTCAACGTCGATCATGTCCAATACCATGTACCTTGTACACTTATATTTATGAGATTAAATAGATACCTCGTATCAATGATCTATGAAATATGATCATGCATTAACCTAGATGCTAGTCCTTATAACCATCTAGTGCTCCGTGCTAATGATATAAGACTAGGGACTCATTTCGAGTTTTTAGTTATCATTTATGGAGTTTCATAAATCGAGTCATTAGCTCGAATGATCCATGCAACACATACAAAAACTCGAGGAACAAAATGATATAAATCATCGAATTCACAAAACTAACAAGTGCACCATCAAAACGATTGGTGCTCTAGCTCACTATCCCAACAAGGTTGATTGTTTGAGTGATGTTGAATTGTTGAGTTGTAGATGGTGGATTGTGAACTGTGAATTGTCGATGTGGTGAACTGTGTTGAAGGTGACGTGAGATTGGTGTTTGTGGTTTGAACGTGAAGTTGCTGTTAAGACGAGGATTTAGAAGTGGTTATTTGGATGAATTAATGAAATGTGTTTGCTTGTGTGTATTGTTAGTGAGCGGGTAATTGGAGGATCCTTGAGTTGTTGTGTGAGAGATGACGAGAACATATGAGGATACAGTGGATAAAGGTAGAGGCTTTGAGTAAAATCAATTCCAAGTGTTTAAAAGGTTTTAGTCAGGCTTATACAGGGAATGAATGCCCCGACTAGGACCACTAACCCCACTATTGTACAAGGAGAGACTCGCAGCTGCTTCCAATATGAAGAGATAATAACCTACCACTGTTGTACGATGAGAGATTCACAATATTTGTATAAACTCTTTGTATATTATTACACCATTGCATGTAATTTATTGGATATGCAACCTTTGCATATAATTTAATTGGAGAAAAAACACACATCAAAACTAATATATATCACAAATATATAAGTTGTAGAAAGTTTTAAACTAACTTGTATATATATATAAGTCACATATTCCAACTATGATCCAACTAATGGGATTTCGGATATACATCCCACAAACTTATATGTATTATATTTGTGACCACATAATTACAATCAAGTCATTGAAGTTTCATAAACTTCAATTCGGCTCATATACTTTATCGTAATTACAAAATGACCCCTAAAAATTTGGTGTTTATGTGTATGACCCTATAGGTTCCCAATAGCTTCATAATGGACCCTGGACTAACATAATCTAACTATGGTTAATGAATTAAACTCTTTTAATTCATTAATCCCTAATTCATGTCCGTAGGCAATGAGTGACCTCTAACAACATATCATGGTCACACAGGCAATGAGAATCGTCAAATAAGGATACTATCCCTTTCAATAACTAGTTCTCATGTAATTAATATCCCTTCACCATGTTCGTATTCGTTATCTTGCATATTGATTTTATTTGTCATACTCATTTAATACATACGAAAGATTCTTTATACCAGAGATCATAATCTTCGAGTATTAATTAGAAACTCTATTCTAATCATATTTGTACTTTGATAAAATATTTTTTCATGACCTCTTACAAGAAGTCATAGGGATATTGTCTCCTAACTATTTAGGAGTGGTGAATATTTTGTAGATCACTCACAATCTTTCCGTACTTCATATCACTCAAAGACTTTCCATCGTTACTCATTTATGGTGTAACTCCGAAAAAAATCAACGAGTAATATCCATACTCAAGATTCTATGGTAATCTCAAGCTTAAGGATCACTTGCACCTACTATTTTTAGAGTATAAACCATTGACAAAATGTTGAACTCTAAACGGGTAAATCCGATGTACTTGTCAACTACAAGCATCCATATTCTAGCGTAAGTGTTGTGACACTATAGTTGATGAGATCAAATACTTCCTTAAAAATGAAGCGGCTTATAATATGCTAACGTATCCGTATTCTTGATCTGCAGGTACACGTTGATCTGAAACCATTTCCCTCATCATAAAAGGGATAACTCATCATAAACTCAACTGAGTTACGTGCGTAGCAATATCCAAATAAAAAAAAGGAATTGATAAGTTGGCAGTCATGACTTTGAGTTTTGATGAATGCTGAGTTGATGGCGATTAACTTAATGCTGAGTTGATGGATAAACTAGCTAGGGGAGCCATATACTAGCACAACCCTTAGCTATAGCCCGGAGGGGAAGATGAATGACCAATACATGGGAATCCAGCAGTAGGGTAGAAGGGTATATGGATCCTTGATGTTAGGCATGTTTCATTGTATATTCCTCTTTCGTTTCTTTTTTCTTTCTTCTGATCTTGTACATAAATTTGTATTTTTCCTTATATATAAAATTTAACTTATAAAAAAAAAGTTTATAAGTTTTTAAGTTTTTAGGTTTTTAAGTTTATAAATTTATAATTATAAGGTAATTTTAAGCATAAACATAAAAAATAATAATAAAAATTTACAAAAGTAATAACGCCGACCGTCGGAAAACCGTAAATCGACAACTGAAGATTAGAGTAATAACAAAAATTAAAAAAAAATTAAAAAAAGTTTGTTACACCAGAGGTTATAAACGTATTGCCAACCGTTTCGGAACCGTCATGAAACCATGAGACCATAAACTATCAACTGAACCGGCAACCAGCAATTTAGGTTACGATTTTTCATTTTTCAAATCGGAAACCGAAAAAAATCAGCGGTTTAGCAATCGACAACCAAATCGCACATCTATACCTTGGGATTGAGGTGGCCCGAGGGCCAAAATGAATTCTTCTTCTCCAGAGAAAGTATGTTTTAGACTTGCTCCAGGGGACAAATATATTGGGTTGCAAGCCTGCCAAGATGCCGATCGACCAGAGATTGAAGTTGAGTTCAGAAGCAGGTGAGCCAGTTGATAGATAGCGGTATCAGATATTGGTAGGCCTACTGATATACCTGAATCATACTCGACCAGATATATCCTTTGTTGGGAGTATGATGAGCACATACATGCATGACCCTAGAAAGGGTCACCTAAACGCCATGTACCAAATATTGAGATTCCTGAAGAGTGTACCAGGAAAAGGACTGATCTTCCAAAAGAACGGGCATCTGAACATCGATGGCTACTACAATTCAGACTGGGATGGTTGTACTGATGACAGAAAGTCCACATCTGGATATTGCATGTTTGTAGGAAGCAATCTAATCTTTTGGAGGAGTAAGAAACAACCAGTAATGGTTCGTTCTACAGCTGGGGCAGAGTACAAAGCCATGACTCTAAGTGTTATAGAGATGATTTGGCTGAGGTCAATACTTGTGGAGTTCAAGATGGACCCGGAGCCCCAATTGAAGCTGTGGTGCGATAACAAGTCAGCTATCAGTATTGCCAATAATCTAGTGCAACATCATAAAACCAAGCATGCGGAGATTGACAGGTTCTTCATCAAAGAGAAGTTGAACAGTGGGCTATTGAAATTAAGTCACATAACAACCTATGAGCAAGTTGTTGATGCACTGACCAAAAGTCTTAGTTTGCTAGATCTAGAAGGACTTTGTAACAAGATGATAGTCTTTCGCACGTCTTGAGATACTTGCAATAATATTAGGTGTACTGTATTTAAGAAGCCTACGGCAATTATGTAATAAACATATTTGATATTCCCAAATTCTAATTCTGACATTTTAGTTCTTCATCGAACTTGGTCTATTTAGCCTTGCAAAGTTGAACTCTGACGAACATAAGGATGTCTAATCTAAATGATCTGCAGCATTGTTTTGCAAGAAACGTCAATTGGTCTGTTATTACTTCTGAAAATTGAACACTTAGAATATTCAGCTTTTCCTCCTTAGAATATCTTTCAATTTTATTCGTTTCCTGTAACTTATATATGCATAAAAGCTATAAATGTAAAAATGGTATAACAGGGATGCTGTCACGTTCCCTGGATTTGTTGATTGCGTTTATCTTGATGCTCCAAGCGAACTGCAGCTGGAAAATGGTCTCGGCAATGAGATAACGATCAAGAAGAATACGAGGTATTGTGGATTTTCAGATTCTTACTTTCCTCATTTCATATGCTGTTCCAGCCAATATTCATTTTTTTTTTCTTTCGTTTTTTACTCTCTCAATGCAGTTGATCAGATGTTGTTCTGTGGAACGAACCCATACTTGACAATGGAAGTAAGCTACAAAGATTTCTTCTGCGTAAAAAATGCCAGGGTATGAAAATCAATGTTAGTTGATTAAAGAATCTTCGAATGCTTGCATTGATCTTGATGAGAAGGAAAATTGCTGTATACTATTCATATTCATTTTTCTCTTTTAATAGAATAGAGCAGTACGATTTTCTAACTACTGGAGATTTACTTTGTCCGCATCCACGGATGATTCAGATTGAATAAGTTCAACTCGAACCTAATGAATCTTGGACTGCAACACAACATTTAAGCCTGGCTTGAGGTGCAGCAGCTGGGAGATCCACCTCCTGATCTCTTTATTTTCCTCCATTTTGTTGTAACTAACCATAATGTATCAGGTTTCATCAATAAATAAAATGACTTCGTATCGCCAAGAGCAATTTATTTGCAGATTTCATTATGCACAAATCCAAATGAGTACCATCTTCACAAGCAGTTTCGTATGAAAAATACAGTGGAAACTCCTAAAACTAAACTTTGTGAAGAAAGTCTTACATTGCTAAAAGCGCAATGGTGGTGGGTATTGTCCAAGAAACAGATTCTACTTGTTACTTTGTATCCTCCGCCTTTCAATTTGCTAGCATTGCCACTAAGCAAACTAAGAGTATGATAAATCCCACAGTCAACACCCAACATATCCACTTCTGGCTGGTTTTCTTCATCTGGCTAGCGTAGAAGAGACTGTTAGTTCCGCCAGTGATAAAGCTAGCAGCAACTGCAACGTTTCTCTCGATATCATTAATCTGATCTCCTTGACTCTCCACCATAACATTAATATCAAGAAACACCTGATGAAGCTTAGTTAAACTCCTCCAAATATCTATCACAACTTTGTGCCTCTCTTTATTCTCCAAGTTCATATCTGTCCTCCCTTCAAATATTTCAACCCTCCCATTTTC
>JAOWBN010181306.1:0-16977 GCA_028565015.1 Pinguicula moranensis
TAATATTATAAAATAATATCTATATATATATTTTTTTTTTTTTTATAAAATAATGCTTATTGGGTTGGGGTTGGGGGTGGGGACTGGGCCCGGCTAAGCCCCCCCTCCATCCGCCCCTGGATTCAACAGGTAAGTCAAATAAGAGAATTACGTAGGTTGATCCAATAGATAAGTAAAATAAGATAATTACGTAGGTTTTGATTTATTTATGTATATTTACATAAATAATAGAATAAGATAATTATATAGGCTTTGATTTATTTATGTATATTTACATAAATAATAGAATAAGATAATTACGTAGGCTTTGATATATTTATGTATATTTACATAAATAATAGCTAGCTAACAAAATTATAAATATTAATTCATTTATAATTAAGTTCAAGTCTCTTTCTCCCTCTTTCTTCCCCTTTTTTCCCCAAAAAATTCATAAATTATAAACTTATATATAATTTTATATAATTTATAACTATATAAAAAATTAACAAAATTTTTTAAAATTAAAAATAAATAAATTAGCCGCGCGGTTCTTGAACTCGCAATTGAACCGTAATTAACCGGAACCGTGAATTGAACTAACTATTGAACCTTTTTTTTTTGATAATAATAAGGGTATCAGATTTCCCAGACTACAGTATCGGGGTATCCTTTGGGCCCAGGGGCTCGCCAACTAATTCCCACAGATATCAGCGAAATTCCCACTCGGGGGACTCGATCCCCCGACCTCTCTCTAGGCAAGCCTTGAGAAATCGAGGGTCGCAGCTTGCCGCTAGGACAGACTGTAATTTACATAAATAATTGAACCGGATTGCTGGTTGTATCGAGGCGCTTTGTACCTGTCTCGGGCGATCAGGTCTCGATCCTGGTCCCGGTCACGCTGACCCTAGGCGGTAGGTCTACTGACAATTACTTAAATCTTCTGTCTGAGTTTGATTGTTATTCTGATTCTGATTCTGATCTCTCTTTTCTGATTCCAATCAATTCACAATCTTATCTTTTTTGTCCAAACCCGAATTCGCAATCGTCGCCAGCGATAAGTCTTCTTCATTTGTCACCTTTAAATTGAGAGACATTGTATCGACGTTTGGTACCAAGCATCTCTAATCCAGCAAACTTTCCCTCGTCCGCCATGGCCATGGAAGCCCTGAAAGTTTCCAGTTTTCCATCTCTACAACACGCATTCATCTCAGCCAAAAACCCCATTTTCCGAATCCCATTTTCTCAACGCGCAAAACCACATCTCGGTAATAAGTTCAGGAATTTCAAAATTTGTCCAGTTATATTTTCTCCAGTGGAATCTTCATCAGTGGATCGGGATACTGAAACGGAGGTGAAAGAAGAAGTTTTTGATTGGTATGCGCATTGGTATCCTGTTGTTCCAGTCTGCGATCTCGACAAGAGAAGGCCGCATGCGAAGAAAGTGATGGGAATTGATGTTGTGATTTGGTGGGATAAGAATGAGAATGCATGGCAAGTGTTTGATGATAAATGTCCACACAGATTGGCTCCTTTGTCCGAAGGGAGGATTGATGAATGGGGAAGGCTGCAGTGCGTGTATCATGGGTGGTGCTTTGGCGGTGGAGGCGGCGGGGACTGCAAATTCATTCCGCAAGCACCGCGAGACGGGCCGCCGGTAAATAACCCTGACATTCAAAATTTAGTTTTTGAAGGTTTAATAGTCTAATCTAACTGCTATTTTTGAATTTTTGATCGTAAATCGTTATCCTATTTACAGCTTTCTTCGTCTCCTTTTTGGCAGCAGTAACTCACTTTTGTCTAGCGCACAGTTCGGTTATTGCCTAAAACCGTAACTGAACTTTCCCCAACATGGTTCACTTATCATATCGAATAATTAAATAATTGAATATATATATATATTATTTTTATAACTAAAAAATATTATTATTTATTCGATTAATAGATAACTGACGGATAAAAATAACCAATAATTATTCTTACGAAATAATGTTGTTTTAAAAATAAAAAATCAATTTTCGGTTATAATCGAAACTGATCGGTCATAACTGAAACGAACAATATTCAATTATAGCATTTCACAACTATAACAGAATCGAATAACCGAATATTTTCGATTATTCGGTTCGATTAACGATCTATTTTCGGTTAATCGATAATCAATGATTTTTTTGCTTACATTTACTTTTGTCATCCTTTATAAATTTTTCCAATTGATAATTTATCAGAATGGCTCTTTATAATTTCCTCTTTTTAAGATAAAATATTTTTCATTTCCTTTGATTATTCAGGTTCACACTTCCAAGCGCGCCTGTGCAACTGTTTATCCAAGTTGCATTCAAAATGGCATTCTCTGGTTCTGGCCCAATTCTGATCCCATTTACAAAGACATACACTCACAGAAGAAGCCTCCATATATCCCAGAACTTGATGATCCATCATACACAAATTCCATGATATGCAGGGACATACCTTTCGGGTATCAAATCATCATCTTTTGATTCTTATATTATATGCTTCAACTCATTAACAGCTTCATCTGACTCTTTTTTCAGGTACGAAATTCTCACTGAGAATCTGATGGACCCTGCTCATGTACAATACGCACATTATGGAATAGTGAACATAGGAAAAACTCCAGACAGATAAGTAGCTATACTATACTAAACTTTCCCTGGTTCTCATGAAATGGTTTTGCTGACGGTATCGTTTGTCCTGCACTTTGAAAGCCGATAGAGAAGGAGGCATACCGCTTGAAATCAGCATCCACAACCTCAATGTGAATGGGTTCACCACGAAGCAGCGTTTCGGGGAGAACGTATTTGTTCCGCCTTGTCTGCACCATGGCTACTTGACTGCAGGACGAATCCAACAAGCCTTGAAGAATACTTCATCTGCTGGAGCAGAACGAGAGGTTAGTTAAACAATGTGCAACCATTTTTCAGTCTTACGTTGATTTACTGTTTCTTGTCAAAAGCTTTTACATTGTTTTCCGCTGATGCAGGGGTCTCAACAGAAAAGGGCACTGATTATTTCCTACTGTATCCCGGTCAGTCCAGGCAATAGCAGACTGATCTTCGCGACACCTAGAAACTTTGCTGTATGGACGGAAAGGATTATCCCGCGTTGGTTCTCTCATATTGGGCAAAACTTGGTTCTAGATTCTGATCTCTATTTACTTCACGTGGAGGTGAACATAGAATAAGGCATACTTCTTGTTCTGTTCTTGCATTGAACTTATTCGAAAACGCTGTTTAGGAACGCAAGCTGATGGAAGTTGGTTCTGAGAATTGGCACAAGTCTTGCTATGTTCCCACAAAGTCAGATGCGAAGGTTGTAGCTTACAGAAGGTGGTTGAACAAGTACGCGGGCACTGGAGTCGATTGGCGCGATAAATCGACAGATCAGCTGCCACCAACCCCCCGTAGAGAGCAACTAATGGATAGGTAAAACAATAGCAGTGCGCGAACTCATGACCTAATGAACACGTACCCTTAAAACATCATGTTTTGTAACATTGGTCTGAATGGTATTAGGTACATGACACACACGGTGAACTGCAGCAGTTGCAGCGTTGCGCATAAGCAGTTGCAGGCCATTGATGTCGTTTTACAGGTTTTGTTTTCGATCGGACAATATCAGTGCTCGAACTCATAACCTAACGAATGATTCCGTTCTTACTCCATAATGCCGTTTTGCAGGTCCTCTCTGTTGTTTTGTTGGGAATAGTTGCATCTTCGAAGCAAAGTGGAATTAAGTCAATTATCATGAGATATAGTCTCGTTTCCATGGCTGTGCTGTGCTTCATTGCATCAAAATGGCTGAAGAATTTCATTTACAAAATCTTCCATTACCATGGATATGACCATGCCTTCCGCTGAGTGTTTCTTGCTGAGAAGAGTAAGAAATGTTTGGTGTGAATTATTTCATCTGTTTGGTACATAGAGAAACGAAGAGAAAGATAGGAAGCACCCGATACAAGAAACAAATGTCATCATTATGAGAGTTGTACAACTTTTACAAGAAGCGAGAAATGACAGCCGCATCGCATTGGTTGAAAGTTTGAAAGTCTCCTAACAACGAAATTTCCAAATAAAAGAGTTACCGTTTGCAATCAAACATATGTGTGTGCAAACTAAGAATAACTATAATTTATTTTTTTTGATAAATAAGAATAACTATAATTGAATATGAAAAGCTCTAACTCCATCAACAATAACTTATATGAGGATAGTTATATGAGCCAAGATTTTGAATAGGGGATTGGATTTTATACTAAAATAAAAAGGTTTAACAAAAGTTTAAAATAATATTTTTTTTGGTATGGAATTGGGGATTGGTTGCGTTGTCCCCTTGCCCGTCCCTATACGAAGATAATTAAGGTGTGGACCTAAGATTTTGGATTAGAGAATTATTTTTCTAAAAGAAAATATACTATAAAAATTTAAGGGATAGAATCTATAGTACCGGTCGTTCACCAAACCAAATGACTCAACGTGACCCTTGTACATCATCATGGTATTATTCGAGACATTTTTAGGATTTCCAAATATCGTTTCCATTTTGTTTTTTAAACAACTACGGGAAGGGAGACCAGTAGTTCTTTATAAAAGAAGTGATCCCTAAATTTAATAGATCACTTTTGATTAATTAAAGTTTCATTTATCTTCACAACCTCCCCACGTTCCCAACTATGATGAAAACTCTTTCTCTATAAAGGTTATGTATTGCATTCATCATAAACATATAAACATCTGAATATTTCAATTACAAACTAACAACTACTGCTTTTTCCTCTCAACTCTTTTCTGATCTTCAAAAGGAACTATTTGAAGCAACAACTTGACTAGGCTAATTTGAACGAGGTGTTTGATAGTCGTGATTTCTCTTCAGAGGTAAGTATGCTTACCTACATTCTCTACGATGCTTTGACTTGTATTGCCGATTGGAACACCCTTCAAAAACAACAATAACATACTTAATATATTTTCAATTAAATTGAAATCTGGGACGTCTGACCATTGTGATTTTGAAAGCTTAGAGACTGTTGTGGTTGACATGAGGTTCCAGGATTTGGAAACTCAAGGAGTTATGAACGAGGTGGAGACACAGGTGAAGGATGTCTATCTACAAGTGCTCGCCGATGCTCCTTGACGCTCTCGGTGGAGGTGGGATATGAGGCATGGTCTATGAACACAATTTTGTTGATTGTGAGTTTTAGATTTGAAGATTGGAGGCTAACATCTTGGAGGTTGAAAAGGAAGGGAAGGAAGTAGACGTAAGAATTTCATTTCATTGCACGATGAATCCAGGGAAATAATGTGCTTACATATTAAAAAGATACTAAGCTAATATGAGAAAATGATAATGAAGCAAACATAAAGTACACGTTTATTTTGGTGCGAAGTCTCTACCTTGAGGAGATTGGTCAAGATTCTTTGAATCACACTTAGCTTCAACAATATAGGTGAAGAGATTAGCAAATTGAAATTGTGATGGTACAAGCTCAATGCCAGAGTTTCTCCAAAAACTTGATCACAAAGAAATTGATAATTAAGCTCCACATGCTTGGCACACTTGTGCGAGATCATATTCATGCTCCAAAAAATTGCACTCTTGTATCACATAGAATCACTGGAGGGAAAGTGGAAAGAACACGAAGATCCTATAGCAGGAAATGAGGGAGGCAGAGAATCTCAGCAGTAGTAGAGGAAAGAACATGATATTCAAACTCATAATTAAAGCGAGCAATAGTATGTTGCTTCTTAACATTCCACAAGACAAGATTACCACCAAGTTAGTTGACAAATCTAAAAGTAATAAGTATCAGGACAACTAACTCAATTAGTATCAGAATAAACAGTAATTATACTCACCTCAAAAGAGGCACGAAAGCGAAGATCCATCGAGAGAATACCATTAACATAACGAAGAATCAGATCAGTAGGAGTATGCATGTACTGACTAACAAACTGGCAACATAAGACATATCCAGATGAATAATAGTAAGATACTGGATAGCACCCAAGAGAGAATGATAGATCGTTGGATCAGCAAAAGAAGAGTTATCCAGAGAAAGATATTGCGAAACCACCATAGGAGTGCTAACAGGCATGGAATCAAGGAGTTGAGCACAAGCAATGATATCACGAGCACGGTTAAAAAAAGCCATCTTAAGTAGGAGTAGCCTCAAGACCAAGGAAATAGGTAAGAAAACCCAAATCCATGAGAGGAAACTCAGCGTAAAGACGATGAACAAGACTATCCTAGAGTGAAGAGCTGCTACCAATAACAATGATATCATCCAGGTATAGGAGAAGATATACAATATCAAAATCGTGAGCAAAAATAAAGAACAAGTATCGGCTCAACTACAGGAAAATCCAATACTAGACAGAAAGGTATTAAAGCATTGAAACGAGGCATGACGAGCCTGCTTGAGACCATATAGAGTTTTCTTCAAATAACATACATGATCAGAGAAATGGGGATCAACGTAACCAAGGTTAGTTCATATAAACATCCATTGAGAAAAATATTCTTGACATCAAGCTGACGAAGAGGCCAACATCGAGTGACAACAATATATATGACAGTATGAACATTGATGACCTTGACAACAGAATTAAAGGTGTCAATAACGGAAACAGCCTCTTTGTATAATTACAAGGGTAAGACCGCGTACATCTGACTCCTAGACCCCAACTTAGTTGGGAATATATTGGGTACGTTGTGGATTGCGGAACAACATAAATGTTAAAATCAACCACGAGCAGTTGTAGAAGACGGTGTTAGCCTCTTCTCCGCCTCTAGAATCGGTAGTAGTGGTGGTGTGTTCGAATCACTCAAAACAAAATTTATATTGATCAAATTCTCAAAATCAATATCAGTGCCAAAATCATGAGGTGAAGAAGTAAGAATTCTTTTTAACATTATTGCGGTAGGAAAAAAAATTTGAAATGCGAAAATTGCTAAAGAAAATGCACTAGAATGAAAGATTTAAAGAAAACGAGAATGTTAGTACTGGTAGTTGAGAATAAGAGAAGATTGAGATTAATGTGAAAAAAAAAAATTAAGTGGGTGAAGGGGTTTTTATAAGTGTAGAAATCTTATTTAAAAACTGGAATTTTTTGAAAATTTGGCCGCCCAGTGTGCCACGTGTCAAACGTTGTGCCAATGACCAATTTTGTATTTTTTATTTTTAAATATATTAATATTTTATTATTTTAAATTTGCTTTAATTGTAATTAAAATATTATTTAAATTTGAATTCAAATTTTTTGCTTTTGACGCACTGGAAGGAATACTGTCCGGCGGCTCTTTGGGTTGGTTAGAATTTTTTTAATTTTTAGTTTTATTTTTTAAAAAAGGGATCCGGCAAAAATCCATCGGGCAGCCCTTTGGGTTGCCCACCGAGTCGGACAAATATCCGACCCGGTGGGCCAAGGGTTGCACAAAATGCGATCTGGGCCTGACCCTCCAACCCCCGACCCGGTGATCTGCTAGCCCTTCGTGTCAACGACCCACCCTGCTTTGTCCAGGCCGGGTCCAGGCTGAAGGCCCCTTAGCCCAACTCTAGGCTCAGTAGGTTCATGGAAAGTAGAGAGCCGAACACCACCAAGATTGACTAGTTTATTTACTCAAATATTGGTCTCACGATAAGTATGACAAACCTTCAAAGTAAAGAGATCCGATAGAGAGAGGGCATCGTATCATAGAGTGTGTGGTATTGCAATGAGAGGAGATATTGCTGGGTAAATTAATTCATTGAGTAGAGCGTCAGGCCATGAAGTAAGGTAAAGCTCTCGGCCTTGGTGTTGTATGTGCCAAGCAAAGACTGACTGGAAGTCAATAAGAGACTGACTGGAAGTCAATAAGCAGCTATACTCGGAATCACGAAGGATACCCACAACTGCTAGATCTAGCTTAGGCAGGGACATCAATGTTAAATTTCATTTAACCAAAGGCGGTTGTCGGACAAATATGTTAATAAAAAAATGTTGAGCATTCATTTTGGAGAATTATTTTGAATAAATTCCTAACTTTGAAATGATATATTGTATAAATTGATGCTCTAAGTAACCACAATTAAATGAGGAATGTTGGAAATACTCAATATATATTTTTATATATATTATTTATATTCAATGTTTTACATGTCAAAACATTTTATTAGTACTGTACTTGATCTCTCATATCCATTGTACCATGGCAAGCGAGCGGTCACGGTTTTCAAGCACCTGTGGAGAAAACAAATTTTATTTTAAGGAAATTATGAGTTTCAAACAAAATTGTTCAATTATGTTATAGAGCGGCCCTTCCCAATAGTTTGCCCTTTAGCTGTAAAGGTTCATTATCCATATTATCAAGTATTGCATTACATTATGAAATTTTTAAAGTTTCAATCTTTGGTTGGACTGACGTCGATAAATAGACATTTACCCCATTTTGCACTACTAAATAGGGTTGCTCAAAATATCGATCGGTATTTGATTTTTATATTGAATACCCGATTAAATTCGGGTATTCAGTATTTTGGTAACGGGATCGGTATGTAGATGTGTATACCGATTCTTAATCGGTACGATATCGATTTTACCGTTTGGTATTCGGTATGTACCGAATACCGAAGTTTTTTTAACATTACCGACTTACCGTTTAACTAAATGGTTAAATGTGGTTGTTTTTGACTTTTTTCTTCAATTTTTTTTTTATTAAAATGCATTTTATATTTTAGTGTTAAACATTTATCAAATAACAAATTCCGATTAGATTTACTGGTTTAGGTATTTGAGAATTTCTCAATTCTCATTTCAATTTGACACATTTCATTAATTGTATTTGTAAAAGCTTATAAACTTTTAAATTTATTCTAATTTCTGAATTTATAAGTTTAACTTATGTAACTATATAAGTTTATTTTGTAGGATAATAGGATATAAGTTTATAAGTTTTATAATTTATATGAAGTTGGTAAATTTTATAAAAGATGTTAAAATCATTACTTACCCTATAGGATTAAAGGAAAAATTAAACGATTAAATTTATAAATTAATAACTTTAACCTGAAGTACTTTACTTATAAATTATATAGTTTTTTTTTTTATAATTTTATAAACCTTAAATTACAAATATTATAAATTTATAACAAAATAAATTAATATAAACTTATAAAATATATTATATAAATTATTACTTATCATTAATATTATAAATTTTATTTAATAAAACGTAAAAACTTTTGTATTATTTGTATTTGCATATAATTTTATAAACATATTAAACTTTTCATAAACATATTGAGTGTTGATATTATATTTTCGGCATCGTAAAATAGGCCAAATATTTTTTTTTTAAAAAGCGGTCAATTTTTTATATACCAAATAACCGAACCGAATATCGAAATACCAATCCATTGCAACTTCATCTCAACAAAAACAAAGCACTAAAAGAAGAAAATACAAGGAAAATGGCTTCTTCTAGATAAGTACAGGTTCTACACAGGGGCGAAGCCAGGATTTTAGACGAGGGGGGCCAAATATTTGGAATTCGAGCAAATTGGATCGGGTCTGATTGAATTTGGTCCGATCGAGTATGCACGTTTAAATGTTGTGGTAGAAAAGAAATGAATGATTAATATTAATGTTATTTTAGATAATATTTTTTTTTATAAAAATATTATTTCAATAATATTTTTATTAATTTTTTTATTTTAGACAATAATAGTAATGATCGTTGGCTCCATAATTTTGCACAAATAATCAACTTTTTTACAACATAAACAAATTCAAAATCTTAGAATTTGCTCAACCATAAATATAACTAAATATTGAATTATAAAAAAAATTATATTAAAAACTATAATATATAATTATTTGAAAACAAATATAGAAATGGATTATTACTTATTAGAATCACAAAAATAAATTAAAAGACATGTGGTGTAGTGGCATTAAATGTTGAGAATATGTTTGACAACTGTAATACCAAAAGTCATATTTTGTTGCATTTTATTTTCAAAAAGAATTAAAACAACTTCAACGAGATTCGTACCTGAATTGATTTGAAAAAATTTCAACAAAGCCAACATCATTTACCAAATAAGTTAGACAACTTTTATGTAATGTTAGATAATCAAACACTATAATCAAACACTAATATATGTGAGGGGAATCAAAACAAAATAAAAATAAAAATTTCAAAATGTATAACAAAAAAAAATTTAAAACTTGGGGGACTATGCCCCTGGTCCCCCTTGGCTTCGCCATTTCTACTCGAGTTCCAGAGGAGCCTCCCAATTACGACATCGCAAACAAACTATTTGAAAAAGGGAGAACAAAGGTGTGGCCTCTGCTGGATCCTTGGAAGAGCACGTGCAGAATCCAGAGGATTACAAAACACTGGATCCTCAGAAATTGGTCATCGTGTTGGACGGTAATGTGTACTTGAATTCTATTACTATCCAAGGTGAGGAGTATTATTACATTACATGAGAAATAGGAAGGTAGCTCATTTCATTACACATTCAGTAGAGAAATGATGTAGCGGAAGAAATCTTGCGCAAAAATTCAATAAAAAAGGTGGATCCTACGTGTTTAACACTCTATATTTATTGTAGAATTCTTGCGCTAGATTTTTTGGGCTATATCATTTCTCCATTCAGTATGCGTGGAGAGAAGTGATCTGATTAATATCTGGTTTGGCTTATGAGAGTGCCTACGAAAACTGACCCCAAAAAATGGAAAATAGAAATTGACGGGAAACAAACAATTTTGAGATTTGTGTACAAGTTTCGCTCGCATAAGCTTTTTGGAAACGACAACTTTAAAACAAAGAAACAGATATAGAAATTGAATTTTAAAACACTTATTTTATTTTTTTTATAAAACACTTATTAAGTTATGTTTAGAATTAAAGAAGCAAAAACAGAAATTTTTATTCTTTACAAATGTTTGACTTTTTTTTATTAAGGTCCTGTTTTGCGCAGGGTTCTTAAAATTATAATTGACTTATAAGCACCTTTTTTTTTTTTTCCAGAAAATTAGTGTTTTGCGCAACCAACCTTCAACTACTTGTTCTTATTTTAAGAAGTTAAACTTTCTAAAAAATAAGCACCTCAATACATGCTTTTTTTTTCCTTCTTAAAAATTAGAATGACATATTTGTAATTTTCCCTAACTTTAAAATAATTTTTGTGCCAATATTACCCGGGCTCGAGCTCGGCACTGACCCAGCACGACGGGCCACCCATCTTCTATGGGCCGTGCTCGGGTCGCGAAAATGCGACCATGCGGCACGGCGGGTCCGAAAAATTTCGGACCATCAGAGACGACCCGATCGTGTCCGAAAAATTAATCTACTGTTAATTTTGGTAATATATAATTAAAATAGAATTTTAAATAATTATCTTTTAAGTACTTGCGCAAAACATATCTCCTTCTAAAAATAAGAACAAGTAGTAGAAGAAGTAGTAGAAGAAGAAGTAGTAGAAGAAGAAGTAGAAGAAGAAGTAGTAGAAGAAGAAGTAGAAGAATTAGAAAAAGGTCTGCGCAAAACAGGGCCTAAGGGTACTTCTTTGGGTCCTTCAACTACATTTATTACCCAACTGTGGCTGACTCTCATACTATGATTATTCATGTTAAAGTTGGAGTGTTTCACCCTCGTATAATTGTTGATCATTGTATAGTTGTACCCTTTGGATTTTTCTCGTCTCTCTTAGCTTCTACCGAGCCCTGTGGCTTCCGATATGTTGCCAAGCATCCTGCTTGGCTATTTACTATGGATGAAGAAATTGATGCCCTCTATCACAATCATACTTGGGATCTAGTTCCCCATCCTCCTCATGCAAATGTGGTTGGTTCCAAATGTTTTTTTCGCACAAAGTATCTTATTGATGGTTCTATGAAAAGACTTAAGGCTCGTTTTGTTACTTGTGACTTTACTCAAGTACCTGGTTTGGACTATTTTGACATCTTTAGTCTTGTTGTCAAGGCTACTATAATTTGCATTATTATATATTTTGCTATTTCCCGTAGATGGTCTCTTTGTCAGTCGGGCGTGAAGAATGCATTTATAAATGTTTATCTCACTGAAGACGTTTACATGGAGTAACCCACTGGCTGCATCAATCCACTGTATCCAATTCATGTTTGTCATCTTAAGAAGGCTTTTTATGGTCTCAAATAGGCTCACCGTGCTTGGTTTGAGCGCTTCACCACCTTTCTTGGCACCTTTTGCTTTGTCAGCAGTCGTGCTGGTACTTCTCTATTTATCTTCACTTGTAACTCTGCTATCGTCTATGTGTTCCTCTATGTAGATGACATTATTGTTACTGGTAGCAACAATTCTCCATTGGATCATTTTGTTCATCACCTCCACACTGAATTCACCCTAAAGGATCTTGGCTCTCTCACATATTTCCTTGGGCTTGAGGCTACCACTACAGATGATGGCCTCTTCCCCAGTCATCTCAAGTATGATCGTGATGTCTTGCTCCTGCCCAACTTCTAGATAGTCGACCAGTTAGCACACTCATGGTGGTCTCACAGTATCTCTCCTCTGATAGTGATCCCCTGCCCGATCCAACTATGTATCGCTCCCTCTTCGACGCTCTTCAATATCTCACTATTAGCCTACCAGACTTGGCTTATGCTGTCAACTTTGTTAGCTAGTATATGCACGCTCATACTGAGCTTGATCTTCAATCCGTCAAGAGAATACTTCGGTATGTGAAGATACCCTCTCAATGGGTCTGCGCTTTACTCTTTCTCTGGATCCTAGCTCTATTCCTTCCTACTCCAATGTTGATTAGGTAGGTTGCCCTGATACTCGTCGCTCCACATCTGGATTTGATATCTTTCCGCGACAATATGATCCCTTGGAGTTCGAAGAAGCAACCTACTATCTCCCGATCCAGTTGTGAGTTTGAGTACCATTCTCTCACCAATACTTCTATGAAAGTACCCTGGCTTCGACACTTACTTCAAGACCTAGGGGTTCCATTATCTCATCCTCCAGTGCTTCTTTGTGACAACAAGAGTGTTGTCTTCCTTAGCATGAACCCCATCATAAGTGGGCCAATCATGTGAAACTGGACTAACACTTCATTCTCAAACATGTTCTTACTGGCACTATCTCTACTCAATTTGTTCCCTTTCAATTTCAAGGGGCTAATCTATTCACGAAGAGTCTTTCTCGTTAGTTGTTTGCTTTCTTTTGTTACAAACTTCACGGGGTCTTAAATTTTACACTCAGCTTGCGGAGGTGTTGACTATGTTGACTAGGCTGCAACCCATGAAGACTTCACCATGAAGAGCCCTACTGCTCCTTATAATCTTACTTCTCCTCAGAATCATGCTGCTCTTCGGAATGCTCAGGCGGCACCTACTAGTGTTATGGCGGCTTAAGGCACCTGAAAAACTGCAAAGCATAATTATTAGACTTGCTGAGAATATTTCTAGCCTAGTTTGTATGTATCTTTGTTCTATAAAATACAACAAAAACATTCCATGTAAATCATTCAAGTAACATCAGAAATAAATAGCACTGTTCGTGTTCATATTTAATCTTCTATTTTTTTATAATTAAGTTTTTATTTTCAACAATATCTGGTACTATACAGATTTAAGGCAATGATTCACTTTCTTAAATAAAAATGAATCATCCCGAACTAATACAAATCAGGGTGGGAAAAACTGGCAATACAGAGTCTTGGATGTTGTATCCAATCTGTGATGGTAACAACCCCTGGTGGCTTTTCAAAAGCAGTGAACCAATTCCATGATTGAACCTAGATCTTCTCAGCAACTATATCACAATTAAATGTACCATCACGAAATCGTACATCATTTCTCACATCCCATATATTCCATGTAACACAGTGCCAAATTGTTTTCCATAGCTCACGTCCACGTCGCCTTAAATCCATGCACATATGTGCTGCGAAATGCTCCAATGGATCTTCCTATCCAATATACATATAACCCATCCAGTTGTATATCTCCAACCATAACACATATGAAAATCTACACGTGAAAAACACATGTGATGTGTTATCCAACTCCCCACAGCAGAAACTACATAAGCGGGTATATGCAAAAAACGTCAATCCACGATAGACAAGATTATCTACGGTAGCAAGACGAGATTGTAATAACCGCCAACAAAATGCCATAACTCTAAAAGGCGAATGCTTTCCCCAGATTGATGCAAGCAAAGGATGTGAGTCAGAAACGAGTCCAAATAAATGATGTTGCACTCGGTAACCAGATCGCACAGAATACAATCCTGTAGGATCCTCACTCCATCGCTATCCGTCTCCTCCTGACTGGGGAAAATGACCTATCATCAATGCCTCGATCTCCTGTACCCAAACCACCTCATGTTCTCGAAGTGGTCTTCGCCATGTCCATATCAACTGCCAGTCATCCTCATCTCGAATCCATTTGGCCGAAATAAAAATACGTTGATCTAATGCCAAAGGATATAATCTAGGAAATCGGTCTTCAAGAGAACCCCCATCCAACCAATCATCCTCCCAAAACCGAGTCCGATCTCCACTTACTACCTTCTTTTAACCCCATCCACAAACCAAGATGATTCACAAATAATGGAATGCACATCCTTCCACCATCTCGAATGGCCATCCCTGGCCGGTATAACAGACCAATCCCCTTCCCCACTCCGAATATATTTGTGTACAACAATCTCTTTCCATTGACCAACTGCCCTAGTACGTAACCTCCATCCCCACTTAGCCAACAATGCAATATTAAACAAACCAATGTCAAGAAAACCCAACTCTCCACATTCTTTTCTTTTACACATGTTCTCGCAATTAATCCAGGCAATACCACGAGATGATCTGGAATATGTTTTCCAAAGAAATGAAGTTCAAATTTGAACCATCTCCTTAATGACATACTTTGGTGCCTTATAAAGAGAGAAATAGTATACAAGCATGCTGCATAATACACTTTTAATCAAAGTCACCTTACCTCCAAAATTTAGAAACTGATTTTTCCATGAAATTGTCTTCTTACGCATAGCAAGAATAAGGGATATCCATGAATGCACATAATACGGATTACAACCCACCGGTATCTCTAAATACTCGAAAGGTAGGGTCATCACCTCACAATGTAACTCTCGTGCATATATCTGCTGAGTATCCGTAGGAATGTTTATCCCCAAAATGCTACTCTTCTTGAAATTGATACATAAACCAGATACAAGTTCATATAATCGAAGAATAGACTTCATACCTTGTACATTTTGGATAGTACCTGGACCGAAGAACAATGTATCATCAGCATATAATGAATGTGTATAAATAGAATCCCCACAACGAATCCCATGCAATACACCAATATCCATAGCCCTCCGAAGTAATAAATTCAAACCCTCCGTCACAATAACAAAGAGAAAGGGTGACAAAGGATCACCCTGTCTAAGACCACTATGAAAATCAAATATACCAGATGATGCTCCATTAAGAAGTACGGATCCAGATGCCGACTGAAGACAAGCCCTCATCCAACCAATCCACCTATCATGAAAACCCATTTTCCGCATCATATTAAACAAGAATTACCAGTTGACAAAATCATATGCCTTTGCAAAATCTACTTTCAAGAAGATAGTAGGATCTTTTGTTATTTTCACATAATGTAATAACTCGCATGCCAGCAAAATACCTTCTTGTATCTGTCTTCCTCGAATAAAAGCCATATGTTGAGGAGAAATAATTTTATCAATCACTAACCTCAATCTGTTTGCCAGAAGCTTTGAAAATAATTTGTATGCACTTCCAACCAAAGATATAGGCCGGAAATGATTCAGCTCTGTTGACGAGAGTCTATTCGCAAGCAATACTATAAATGTAGAATTTATTGCCCTGCATAAATCTCCAGAAGAATAGAAGTCCCTTAAAAAAGCAATATAGTCTCCTATCATCACCTCCCAATGAGTCTGAAGGAAATAAAAGTTAATTCCATCAGGACCCGGACTCTTTCGGCCAGAACAAGACATCAACATAGCATATAGCTCATCATCATTGAATTCAGCTAACAAATTATTATCCTCAATAGATAATGTATGCTCATAATGTAACAATATATGTGGTCTGTCCAAAAATGGCTCTGCAAAATGTTTGTTGAAATGCCGTAAAATACCTTGCTTCACACCCACAACATCATCTTTCCAAATGCCATCAAAGAATAGTCCATGAATCTCATTCCGATATCGACGATTACGTATACGTGCATGAAAATACCGAGTATTACCATCGCCTTCCCGAATACAAGAAGATCTAGATTTTTGAAATAGAATGGAAACCTTACAATTCTGTGCTATATGTAAATCCACCAAAGCCAATTTCCTGTCATGTATTTCATCAACGGATAATGCACGTGTCTCTCCTATTTGATCTAATAAATGTAATTTTTCAGATATTCCTTCAAGAACTCGATCAGTCATACCAAATACATCATGATTCCAAGCTTTAAAAGTCAACCTTAAAGGTTTTAGTCGACAATGTAACATATACGACTTACTTACTTCAAACAACATATTCTTCTAAGTTTCCACAAAAGATCGAATACCTGTATGAGAATCCCAAGCATCCAATGTTCTAAACATCTTTGAGCCCCAATTCACGGTATGCGTCATCAACATAATAGGACGATGATCTGAAATATCAAAAGCAATCTCTTTTAGATTTGGCCATAGCTATCTGAGAGGAGGAATCGGTCTAGACAACTGGCACTGGTCCCTCTCCCATTTAGACAAGTATAAGAAAATCTCTGCAGTGGTACATCAATCAAAGCTTTATCAAGAATAAAATCATTAAATTCAACCGTGTCCACCGATGGAAGACCATGAGAATTGAGTTGTTCCAAGGTAGATCTGACAGAGTTAAAATCACCAACGACACAAATAGCACAAGTTTCTGCTTCCCGTAGCATGCTTGAAATATATAAATGCAATGCACGTTTATCA
>JAOWBN010181316.1:3812-16977 GCA_028565015.1 Pinguicula moranensis
GTAGCTTATATGATCCGATTCATTTCAGTGAAGTTGAGAATTGATTGTTGTGACTATAATTAACCTATTATGCTTGCCGAACATGAGAAACAACTCGTATCAATTACGTGAAGATAGAAAAACCAATGCAAAATTTTCATTTAATGCCATTAGTAGACAAAAACTTGTGCAAAATTTCCATTCAATGCCTTTGGAAGACAGAACCTGTGCAAACATTTCATTCACAATAAAAGCAGTCAAAACATATTCATTGTCCCCAAAAATCGTGGGAACTAACATTGTACCCGCCAAAAAATGTCCAAGTAAACCAACCAAAACCTAACTTCCAAAAGTCACAACATATACAACATATATTGAAAGCCCGGATACAAAATAAGGGTGGTTGCAACACACTGTTGTTCCCACAAATAAACTGTGATCATACAGAGATCACATATCAGAATCAGTCTCCCCCTTCGATGAGCGCATCTTATCGGAGTCTGTTTCCTCTGAATCCTCACTGTCTGTGCAATCTTTGGCTTTGGATGCATCGCCTGTGGAAGCCCCACCTACGTATGCGCTGCCTGATCCGCCTTCCCCCGATGGTCCGCCTCCCCAACCAATTGGTCTGCCAGCCCAGCCAACTGGTCCGCTAGCTCCGCCTTCACCACCCACCACGCTGGATGGGCCCCTGGCCGCAGTACAAGGGGCAACTCCCTGAAATTAGCAAGCAACCTTTGATATGCTAAATTTAAAAACAGTTTACCAGAATTACGAACGGACGACTTTTTGAGATTTTAAAATACACCAGTTATGTACCGGTAAATTGAACCAATCAACTCCGTAGCGGGTGTCCAGCGGTCCCAACAGCGGCAACGGCGGAGGCACCCAGGGTTTGGTGAACTCCGCATATATGGCATCGTACTTCTTTGAGGCACCCAGGATCTATGAGCTGGTCGCAGAGGGCTTTACGGTTTGTCTTTGGCGACAGCGGATTGTTGAATTCCTATTACAATTCAAGCAACAGGTGAAATCAAAACGATCTTAAACAATGCAAAGACTACAAAATTTAGACAAACACATGCAAACTTCAGGCCAGCCGAAATCATCGATAGTAAAACTAGGGTGCACCTAAAAAATCTAGAAAATTGATCCCTAAAAACAGTCATTCACAAAAACACGCTAAAAATAAAGAAGCTCAACTATTGAAAGAAGATATGATGTATATAGAGGGGTCCATGCCACCACGGACAACCCATGTCGTCACGTAAAATACAAAAAGAAATAATGTACGGTAATGCTAAAAGTACCCGGGTATGTTCCACAAGTGGTATTCTAACGGCGAGATTTCATTCATAGAGGGCAACACAATCCTCCTCTCCGACGTTACTTCCTGAGGGGAGGCGGGGCGAGCAACGGGTGGCGAAGACACAGAGTGTACGGCTTCAGATCTGGGGGCATCCGAAGTTGGGGGGACACGTCGTTGGAGAGTCACTGACTATAGAGGATTCAATTTATTTTGTTACCAAATTGACCTTTTGTTTAAGTAATGATTAGGTTCGGATTACCGTTACATATTAGATTATTTTATTTTATTTTATTTGACTAAATTTAGATAGTGACCTAATAAGATTTTTTAAAACTCACTTACCTTTAAGGGTCTGAAAATAAGTAAATTCAAAAAAATTATTAAAAAAATTAACTTATCAATTTTCAATAATTTTATTAATTCGATTTGATAAATAGAGTCTTAAACTACTAGAATATAATAATATCCATCACGACCAAGGTTGGCAAGGAGATGATTTAGGCATAGACGAAACAAAAACTTTGAATTCGAAGGACGAGATACACACCAGACATACATCCGAAGCAAGACACACATCTTGGGCCAAAAGTATGGGATTTATACTAATAAATAAATAAAAAAGAAATTAAACTAAAAAATGGGTGGGGGCGGTGACCCCTGGTTCCGGCCCGATTCTGGTGTATGATTGACTTGGAATATAGAGTTGATTTCTAAATGCATACATCTCTGACACAAACCAAACCCCACGACACCCTTGACATGTTTTTTGGGAATCCGGCTTTATTTAAATATTGACATATACAAACAAATCACACCCAATTTAATTATAAGTTTTCAATCTTGGACTAAAAGACATTGTTAATTTAAAAATGACGTAAGGGGGAAATAAAAAAGAAAAAAAAGAAAAAAAGGGAAATCGGAAATTTAATGCTTCTTCTTGTTCTTATCCTTCCCGCCGGAGAAAATGGAGCCGAGGCCGAACAGATTCGCCGGCGGAACATTCAATACTGGATTCACCTTAACCCCGGGATAACCGTTGACATTCTTCTTCAACGGAGGCCTGGATGAATAAAAAGAGTGCGACTGCTTCTGCGGATTGTTCGGCGTGTAATATTTCAGAAAATACGGCTTCTGATGACTGGACACCGTCGGCCGCTTACCGCCGGCGGTGGAGCCGGTCGAGTTGCTCCTAGACAGAAGCGGCAATGGGCATAGTGTTCCACCGTATCCGCTGCTGCAGTTCAAGCTCGAGCTGCGCTTGAACCGCCAGAAGGATTTCTGCTTCTCTTCCGATTCGGGGACGCTCTTGCCGGAAGGATGAGGATCCGTTGCCGTCGCCATCGGCGGAAACGGAAACGGAAACGGCGGTGTCTCCTCCTCCCTCCTCTGCGGTGGTAGCCTTTTCTTGATTTCGATCGGGAGAATCTTTCCGTCGAAGAATAACTCGTCGGCGGAGGACAATTTGTCGTCGAAGCTCTCCCGGAAAACGCAGAAATCGAAATCCATGGCGGTAGGGTAGGCCCCCTCTGTCGGTATGCACTGCTCGACTGGTACGACGTCGGATTGTGGCAGATCGTATGAGAAGGAGATTCTCGGGCTCATCCCCACGCTCGGACTATCAGGGAAAACTTCCATCGCCATTTTTCTGATCTGTTTGCTGTCAGAATTATCAGGAATTGTCAGGTTGGAGCTGGTTTGTAAAGAAGAAAAAGCATTATATGGTCTGAAAAGTCGTGAAGATTTGTTTTTGAGTTTGGTCTTAATTGATTCGGAAATATTAAGGAACAAGATTTGTGTCTGGTGAGTGCTAGGGCTATAACATGAAGTGTTGCGAAAATGGTGTGGTCTGTGGAGCAGGTGGATTGAGAAGAATAGTTCGCGTCAGTTTTAGAGAAGCGTGGTGGGGTGTGAAGAAATGAAGACATACATATTATCTGGCTTGGGGAAAAGGAGTGGGACAATGGATGGAAATACTGTGAAAACAAAACACACTGGAGTTTGTCCCAATACGTCTGGAATGAAGTGAAACAAATAATAAAATAATATCTGAGGGGCGAAACTTGGAATTTGGGTAGGGGGTGGGATGTTGGCGTGGGTGGAGTGGAGGTATATGTTTTTAGGATTTAGTATTTGTGGCTCACCTCCACCATTAGCACGGATTGAGGTAAAATAATAATTATATTATAATAGCAAATTTATATTGAGAATGTGCAATATGGGTTGATAAAAGACTGATAAAGTTCTATCAAAGACCATACTTATTTACGAAAAAGAAAACCACGAAGAGACATGAGAAATCAATTAAGTTCTAAGGGCACCTCATTGAGATGAATCACACCTTAAGGTTCCGCTTCAAACCCACAATGCAGGGTCCGAGGAGAACAATCTATGAATAACGAGTTCCTTCGAGATTGGACACATATATCTTAGGACAAAGAACTGACTTATGCTGTTTGACAAACTTATCTATCTCGAGTCAACGACAGAAGAGATACGAATAACAACCACCGCTCACAAGTTAGATGAAAAATACTATTATACCTTGTGTAACTCTTATAAATAGGCCATTTGGCTAATGAGAAAGACACAACTCTTGAGGGAAAAAAGTCAAGCATACACTTTACTTATATATGTGTGTCTCTCTCTTCGGGAATTGTATGATGTAAAGCATGAAATTGGAGAAATAAATATCTACTCCCCATCTCTTGGTTTCATCAATGTGCAAATCAGACCGAAATATTTCTTGGTTTGATCAATGTGTAAATCAAAACAGTGCGAGGACAAACCCATATGATTGATTTTACGGTCGTCCATGTTGAGCGGGCGACTTATCGGGATAACCCTTCAGGCTTACCGCTTACCCAAGTAGAGGGCAAACCATATGATTGATTTGCGACCGCCCATGTTGAGTGGGCGTCCCATCGGGATAACCCATGAGGCTATACCCGAGTTAAAGTACACATTTTTACTAAATCAAAAGAGTGTAATTTGTATAAACAAAATACAACCGAGTTAAAGTACGCATTTTTACTAAACCCAAAGAGTGTAATTCTGTATAAACCAAATTCTATGAGGGCGTTTCAATATTTTTCATGTTTTATGTATGCTTTAATCATGAATTTCATAGTAATCCGTGTGACAATTTAGTAGACCTGAACTAATGGGCTCAAGCCCGTGGGGGCGTGCGCGTGCGCGTGTGGGCATAAGGTGAAAGTATGGATTAATCTCTTAAAACCTTAGTAGCGAGGTATTGATTAATCAATATCATAGGTCAAGAACTCCATTATTATTACTTTTTATATTGTTGGGCAAAAGGCTCACAAGGTCCACTATCAATTTCAATGATTGAGCTTGTGCGATTGTGAGCCTCATAGGCCCTTAGATATTTGCTGGACTGTCAAGACGTATCAACTCTGATTTCATATAAAGAATTAGCAATAGAATTCTTTATAAGTTGGATTATATTTGTGTTAATAATATGTGAAGTATATTTAACTCAGGGGCGGATTTAGGAGGGACTAGGGGGCCCTGGCCCAACTTAGATTTTTGGCAACCTTTGAATATATTTGCACCAAAAAAATTTAAATATGTGTGGACAAAAAATAATTTAATGTGTTTGAACAAAAATTTACTAATTTTATTCAAATGATTGGTTTTGGGCTTTAAAAAATTCAAGTAAAATCAAAGTAATAAAAAAATCGGCTTAACCCAAATACATATCAAATACATATGATGAAAGGAGTGAAGAAAACCCACAAAAAATCTATTGTCAAGTATGATTACCGGAAGTGAAATATGTAAATATTTTTGTTATTGAATTTTATATATATTATTGATAATGTTAACTTTATAGTATATTAAATCGTTTAATATTTATTTTTATTTTATCACTGTTTGATCTGATAAAATTAAATTTTTTATGATTAATGAGTAAATAAATTATTTTATCATCTCCTAAAAAATATTTATTTACCACCTAAATTTCTTTTTTTTGCCCCTATAAAATTTTTTCCCTCTCCTCTAAAAATATTTTTTTCCTAGTATTTTTTTCCCGCCATTTAACTCCAGTCCAAGCTTCATTTTGATGTATAATATCGTTTTCAAGCTATTATGTTAGAGAATCCATTCCTATTGTAATCTTTCGAAAATATGTCCAAAATTTTCCGGGCGAGTTCACTCCCTTGAAAGCCAATTCGTGATAACCATGATCTTGCAGTAGGTTGCCGTCGTGTCAACTGGAATATCATATCCTATTATAAATGTATTCACTAGATAGAGTGCACTTTACAATCAATAGTGACCTAAACAATATGCTTCTCCACAAAGTGAAGTAAGGTACTTTATAATTTGGTAAGAAGACGTTTTGATAACGGACTTGGTCCCCCTGCATGTTACATGTGCGATAGTCGATAGAAATGTCCAAAAGTGTAGCTATTCCGTAGACGTACCAGTGCATTCACTCTCAAATTCATGTGATACAATATAGAAATTGAAGTGGAAACTGACAATGACAAATTTAGCACCCAAGTGACCGAAGAGCAACGCAGTAATAAAGCTCTCACTGGGTGGAGAATTCCGACCAGCCGGAAAGATGGACTTATGGCAACAGAGTAGCCTGTTCTATCCAAAGAAATGTGGGTAGTGAAAAACAAATATGCTCAAGGTACTCTAAGAAAACAACTGTTAAAAATGGCAAAATTGAGCTCATTTCTGCAATGGCGATCAAGACTCGGTCGGGGCCAAAAAATATGAACTCCGGTTTACCAGACGGTGGCCTGCAGGTGCACGTGACAATTCAGAAAGACAGTTTGTCGATAGTCAAAGCGGGAAAATTAATCACTGATTTGAAAAAAAACAGAAGACAACAAGCAATCACTCACTGTACTTCCGGGCCAAAAGGTACATGAGACAAGTGTACAAGTCAATGAGCCTCTGCATACTAAATCTGCAGTAAATCTTTTGGTCACAGGTCAACAACCAATCTGTATGCAACAACAAGGCCTAACTAATCCCACTGAGGAGCCCATATGTGGTCCTAATACCACTGCCTCTAATAGTATAATAAACCTGATCCAAATGCAAATTAGTCGAGCCCACTATGGAAAATTTACGGCGTTGTTGGCTGGTCAGCACGAGAATTTGGCCTTAGGCCCATGTCGACCCAATTTACAATTTCACCATCCTCTCAACTGGGTAATTACGTGGCTATCCAAGCGCATGACATGATAACAACGGCTACTGATACCCAAGTAAAGGAATTGGAATAACCTAATTTCGGCGCCCAAAACCAACAGTCCTCTGATCCTCTGGAATCTGACTACATGGCTGAGCCACGGTGCAGTCCCCGATAATCTGCAATAAAGCTCAAGGAACACACTCAGATAATCAGAGAATGCCAAGCTGACTTCCTGGAAGATTTAAATGCAACAATTGAACCACCTAGCAGACTCCATGCTGAAGCAATTGTGGATTTATCCATGGAATTTGGGGTATCTCCTAACACCTACCGGGAAGATCTTTGTCACCATTTGGAGCAAATGGATAAGAGGGATCAACAATCGGGTGATGGAAGGCAGTTGGGGCAATCATACAACATAAGTTTAACCAAGTAAGGCTAACAATGCGCATTGTATCCTACAATATTCGTGGCCTGAGTTCTGTCCAAAAGAAAGCAGAAATTAGAAACCTGATAAGAGGAGTGGATATGATCTGTATACAAGAAACCAAGTTGTCTATGATAAACAAGGATCTGTGTAGCCGGTTGTGGCCCAACGAAATTATTGATTGCATTACTGTATGGTAGCAGGGAATTATGGTGGTATGCTGTGTATGTGGAAAACATCAGCTTTGCAAGTTACATCTAAGTGGTCTGAGCAGGATATACTAGGTTTAGAAGGCCTATGGGGTCCAAAGCTTCAACCTATAAAGCTGTTGAATATTTATTCTCCAGGGATATACGAAACAAACGAAGATTATGGTCCAGATTGTCACTCCTAATCTCACAAGACCCCTCAAGATGTTGGTGTTTGGTTAGAGATTATAAAGCAATTAGAGGATCTGGTGAAAGAAGAAGCCGAACACCTCTTCCTACTGTGGAGATCAGAGAGTTCAACAATTTCGTCCTGAACATCGAACTTGTGGACTTGCCACTGCAAAAAACCAGATTTACAGGCGTAACTAGAGGAGGGAATTGCTGCAGCATATTAGATAGGTTCCTCTTGTCAGAAGCTTGGATGCGGAAGTGTCCTGATCTATTCCAAATTGGCTTAGAACGTGAACTGTCTGATCATTTCCCTATTCTTCTACATACAAAGGTCTTAAATTGGGGCCCCAAGGCATTTAGATCACTAAACTGCTGGGAGAAACATGTGGGCTTTGCTGATTTGATCAAATCTTGGTGGTCATCGTTTGAAGTGTCTGGTTTTAGTAGTTTTGTGCTATGTGAAAAACTAAAATTACTGAGGTAGAGGTTAAGTTTATGGAACAAAATCAATTTTGGTCATATTGACAGGAAAGCTGAACACAAGGAACAACTTGGGCAGTTGGATTATCAGATTGAGGAAGGACTCTGCACATAAACTGAAAGATTAACGCGACCAACTCTATGGCTGCAGCTTCAACAGGCCCTAAAAAGCAAAGAAACAATGTTGATGCAGAAGTTGAGAGCAAAGTAGGTTAAAGATGGAGATAATACTACAAAATATTTCCATGCCAAACTCAAGAGAAATGAAAGAAGAAACTATATCCGAGGGAAGCATTTTGATGGAGTGTGGAGAGAGGTAGTTGAGGAGGTGAGGGATGGTGTCACTAACCACTTCTTAAGAAATTTTTCTAGGATCAATGGAGCAGGCCCTCCCTCTTGTTTCCAGCAGAAAGCAGACTATCCGCAGAGGATAATCAATTCTTAACAGCTGAATTTTCAGAAGCTGAAATAAAAAATACTGTATGGAGCTGCTCATCATCAAAGAGTCCTGGTCCTGATGGATTCAATTTCCTCTTCATCAAGAACCATTGGGAAACAATCAAATCTGATTTCATAAAGTTCATCAAGGATTTTTACAGGTACTGACGGTTGTCAAAGCGATGAACACAACTTTCATTGTACTAGTGCCTAAGGTTGACAACCCAATTCAGCTTGATCAATACAAACCTATTTCCCTTGTTGGATGACAAGGTATTCTCTAAATTATTAGCTAATCGTCTGAAAATGGTAATGCACAAAGTGATCTCTCAAAACCAGTCATCATTTATCTATGGAAGAAAAATATTGGATGGAGTTCTTGTTGCAAATGAGGTGGTCCACACAGTGAAGAAATCCAAGCAAGCTTCTCTGTTATTCAAGGTAGATTTCAAGAAAGCTTTTGATATGGTTGATTGGGTATTCTTGAGATGAATGATGGAAAAGATGGGCTTCTGCCAAGTTTGGATCAGCTAGATCATGGAGTGTGTTACTTCTGCTCATGTTGCAGTGCTGCTAAATAGAAGCAGTGCAGGAGAATTCAAGCTCTGGCGTGGTCTGAGACAAGGTGACCCTCTTTCTCCTTTTTTGTTCTTACTAGTGGTTGAAGGACTGCACTTGCTAATCTCTAAAGCAGTGTCTCTGCATAAACTAGTTGGTATCAAAGTTGACAGCATTTTCACGACTCACCTTCAATATGCGGATGGCATAATCCTTTTTTGCTAAAGGCACATCCGCCAATACATTCGCTATGAAAAGAATTCTGCGAGCTTTTGAATTAGTCTCTGTCCTCTATGAATTTCAGTAAGAGCAGGATCTTCGGCCTAAATGTACAAGCAGACATGTTGGCTTCATTTGCTAATACCCTGCAATGTCAGACACCCACACTCCCATTAATCTATTTGGGGCTACCAGTTGGTGGAAATCAAAGAAGGCTAGCTACATGAAGCTCGTTACGGATGCTATAAAACACAGAATCAATAGATGGGAGAATGAACTTTTATCTATGGCAGGAAGGATTACCTTGGTGAAATCAGTATTATCCAGCTTACTTGTGTAGTATTTATCTATGTTTCTGGCTCCAAGACGTGTGATCAAGACAATTGAGACACAACTAAGTCAGTTCTTATGGAAGCAATGCACTGACAGCATCAGAGCCATACATTGGATATACTGGAGAACTTTGTGTCAGCAAACATCTACCGGAGGGTTAGGAATCAGAGACATCAAACACATGAATCAGGCTCTGTTGTTCAAATGATTGTGGCGTCTTCGGACGGATAAATCAAGCTTATGGAGTGTAGTGATCAAATCAAAATACTTTGGCTTATCAGATCACAACTGTGATTGGAACCTAATCACTCTACCTGATAACACATCTAGCTACTGGCTGGACATCTGGAGGAGTTCCAGAGCTATATGGATAAACCGCAATTTGAAACTCCATTTAAAGGATGGTGACAAAGCACAATTCTGAAAATTGAATTGGTATGGAGAGGGCATTCTATCTTTGATATATGCTAGGCTCTATAGACGAAGCCACAGAAGAACGCAAGTCTAAGTGAGGTTTCTCATGGGACTCCCGAATATAGGCAATGGAATCTATCATTCAGACGCCCCATAAGAAGCAGAGAGTGTGATGAACTAGAAGATCTGATTCATCACCTTCAAAACTACAACATCTATGAAACGGGTGAAGATGTATGGTGTTGGGATGGAGAACAATCCGGTCAGTTTTCTGTCTCCTCAGCATACAGGGCAATCCATGCTGAACTGAATCTGGATCTCACTAGGGGGGCACTGCCGACTTCAGCCGTGATTTCAGTGGCACCTAGAAGAATACAATTATTTGTGTGGAGACTTCAGCAGAACCGAGTCCCAACGGCTGACAATCTGAGGCGCAGAGGAGTTCGTCTACAAAACAGTGAGATGCGGTGTATTTTATGTGGCAGGCAATAGAATCCGCTTACCATCTATTTGTGGTCTGCCAAAATGCTATGGAAATATTGGTAGAGATATACGAATGGTTTGGCATTAACTATGTCAGGAATTCGAGCCTCCAGTCTCACTATGCAGATCATATGGCACACCTAAATGACAGAATTGGTCTGGAAGTCTGGAGGGCGTTATGGCAGGCAGTGGTATGGGCTCTTTGGAAAGAAAGGAACTCTATCAGGTTTGAGGCAGAATCTTTCATCTCTTCAACCACAGAATGGATCAAAACAAATTTGTGGAATTGGTTATCAGCTAGAAGTCTAAACCATCGAGGAACCTCCATTTGGGATTGGCTGCGTTTACCCAAATTTTGTTGTTCGTTAATGTTAAGGAGTTAGTGAAACTGATAAGTAGTTTTCCTGGTGTGTAGCCTATCCATGCTCTAGGTAGAGAAGTGGTGATCTCTACTGTGTAACTACCTTTTTACAGCTTTAATGAATTTTAAATATAAAAAAATATCAAAATTGGATGCCTAAGTAGGCGTGGAATCAAAATTATGGGTCAGGGGTGGCCTGTGAGATACAATCCGGAAGGGACCGACACACTAAAAGTATTTTTTGTACTATTCAAATTAATTTACGGATGGGTGGGGCAAGGGTGGAACCAAGAAATAAAGTGAGGGGGGCATTTTTTTAGGTTTTAGCATAGTATGTCGGGTCGGATCTGTTCAAAATGATTTAAGTTGCAATAAATCACAGAATTTTTTTTTTGGTTTGAGTAAAAGATATAAGAAAATCCAACAAATTTATGAGAATCCCTTAAATGCTATTATTCAATAGAAATTTGTCGCATATATCTGATTTTTTTTCTTCAATTTTGAGCAGAGTGAGTTGGGTTTGGTAGATGAATATTTAGAGAGAAAAGGTTTTCAATTTTTTTATAGGTTAAGATTTTCAATTTAAGAAATAGAATCTTAAAAAAAAATTATATTAAAGAAATATAAAAAAATATATCAAAATTATCCGAAAATAATATCTATTAGAATTAATAAATTACAATCAAATTTCTATGAAAAGTGGTTAGTACTTTGTACTTTGAATCTAATGACCTAGGTCCATCTTCTGTTAGAAACTCATTTATAGTTTTTTTGTTATCTAAAAAAATTTCATAAAACACTCCCATTGGAATTGAACTCAAAACCTCTAAGTTAATATCTTGGCACTCTACCACTAATCTAGATGAAAATTATGAATTAAAGTAAAACAAATATAATTTAAAAATAGGGGGACCAAATTGCAAAAATATTTCTATCCCATGTTTAATATATTTTTTTTAAAAATTCTGAGGTACCATGGCCCTCTTATCCCCTCCTTCCCTCGGCCCCTAGGGTGGGGAGTTGGCCTACCCTTGTCCCTGGCTCAACCTTGGGATAAGTGTAATAAAAAGCTTAGTACCAAACCAAAATCATTTTCTAACTTGAATCAATAATGTGTTTGCATTTAGCTAGTCCTATGAGATTAACTCAATATGAAAATTTACCCAACCCATTCAGAATAATTTTGTGATGTATCAGGCCCGAACGCATGTAAGTTTTGTGGGCCAACTTATACTGTAGATTACTTTAATTATTATTATTTTTATATAATTAATGTAGGATATTTATTCTCAATGTACCCTAGACTTTTTGCATGATACCTCAAAAAAACCCACCAAACTACTACTTAGCAATTCTAACTACAACGCTTTTTGTTTTAAAAAAAAAGTAAAGAAGATAAGTGAGAAAAAACGTACTCGGTACGCTCCCAAACAAAATGAAAGGTGTAAGGTGATGAGCAGAGGAAACAATTCCAAAGAAAGAAAATTCGATTGCCTCTTGCTGAAGAGGTGCTTTCTGAATTGCCAATTATATTCAATGTGGGTTGCACTTTATGTTATGGTGTCCATCCATGTGAAATAGAATAATGAAAGGCCAAAAAAAGAATATATATATATATATAAATATATATAAAATTTACATTTAGTAAAGGTGCAGACATCCATGAAGTATTTGATTGTATAAAGTTTTATCTTTTTTTTTCTTCTTAAAAGCTAAAGTTTTACCATCTTTATTGAATATGTGTTATGGGGGAAGGCAATGGGTAGACAAGATTAAGAAGGGTCCATGAATAATTGAAAAGTATGACCTTTCTTTCATTTTCACTTATTTCATGATTCCCACTATCCATGATTCCCACTTGTCCATGTGACAAGAACCACCACATCAATGTCCCACGTATCCTGACACATTGTTTTATAAAATTGCTAGTCTTTAACTCTTTATACTCCATTCTTAACACATTGGACTAAAATTCTATTTGGGCAATCTTTAGGGTTTAAGGCACAGGTAGCAAACAGACATTCAGAAATTGACCCTCCCACCGTTCATTTTTATGCATGATATACACCCAAACGGCCGTATAATCATATCGGACCATCACACCAATTCTTTTTATTTTATTTTATTTATTTCTAATTTAAACTCTATATGATTCAGTAATATACATTAATATATATAAAATATAAATATATTAATTATTAATTAAAATACTAGTTTCTTAGACCAGAAGATTAAAAAAATTATATTTCATTGGCCTAAAAAAGCTCGAAAATCGCATTGTGATAGACCTTCATCCCTTGACAGTTCGTACAATGAAGCCCACATCACAGCCCAATAGCCTTGCAAAGCCACATCACAACCCAACAACCTTGCAAAGCCCAAGACAAGAAGCCTCCAGAATATGAAGACCAACGCAGGAAATCTCCATAAACAACTGATAAGGCAACGAACATCAATCAAGAAAGCTGCAACATGAAAGACAAAATTAAAAGCAAAAGATCATTCTAGATTTTGATATCTCTATTATAATACGGCAGTTGTCCACGTCATCCAATTATCGGAAGGTGACGTGGACAACTTTTATTGGTCTAAATCCCATTGCAGAGCA
>JAOWBN010181327.1:0-16973 GCA_028565015.1 Pinguicula moranensis
GCCGCCGCCGGTCTAGCAGCCGTCTTCCGTCACCAGGGAGCGCTCCAGGTAGAGGGTCTCCTACTTTGGAACCTTGTAGTCCGAGATTCCTCCACGTTCGGATCTGATCTGGACTTCAAATCTCCGGCGAGTTCATCAAGATTCCGGCGACGTGAGGTATGTAAGACTTCTCTGAACTCTTAATTACACGAATTGAACTATATTGAAGCTCGATTGAAGTTGATTATCCCGATTTGTGTTTTTCGGGAATATCAAATCGAGTTCTTGATTCTCACAATTTTGTGATATAAATATATATTATTTGTTATATAAAGTTATAAATTAAATAAAATATCTTATATAATTTATATATAAATTAATAATTTATGAACTCTATAATCTTAAACCCATTAGATTGATACTTCATAATTTATATATATAAGTTTATAAATTTTTAATTATATATATAAACCTAAATCTTAAACCTAAACCCTATAATTATATATACTATAAACTTATAATTCTAAACTCATACATAAACTATATAAATTTATAACCCCAAACTTATAAATCTTTATTTATAAACTATATAAACCATAAATTTATAAACTACACAACATATAGATATAAACCATATAAACTATAAAGTATAATTTATATATGTAAGTTTATAAATTATGAAATATATATAACCCTAACACTATACATACTATTACTTTATAACCCTAAACTTATATATAAACTTATAACTTTATACTTATAAATCTTTATTTATAAATTATATAAACTATAAACTTATAACAACTTATAAACTATATAAACTACACAATATATAGATATAAAGTATGTAAACTAGAAAGTATAAAGTATAATTTATACTTGTACGTTTATAAATATTGAAATATATATAACCCTAAATCCATGACCCTTTATATATATGCCATAAATTTATTACCCTAAACTTATATATAAACTTATAACCTTAAACTTATAAATCTATTTTTATAAATGATAAATTTATAACCTAAACTTTTAAACTATACAATATATAGATATAAACTATATAAACTATAAAGTATATATTTATATATGTAAGTTTATAAATTTTGAATTATATATATAACCTAAACGGCAAAGCTGTAAACTCTAAATTCTAAAATCTACAAAAGTATATGTATAAAATAAATTAAATCTACAATGGTTGTTTAATAAAGAAAGTATTTTTTTATTTTTATTTTTTCAATCCTATCGGACCAGCGGAAACAAGCGCCATTTTTTATTCATATTTGTTTCCGGCCAGTTTGCAGTGGTCCAACCGCCGGTCGGGGCTTGTCCGGCAAACCCCGGTTCTTAAAAATTTAGAACCGAGATTGAACCATCGGTCCGTTCCGATTCACAGTTCGTCTTCCCCAGTTCTAATTTACACACCTAAGGTCATTCAGAGCAAACAATAAGCCTATCAAAGATCATTTATGCTTCTATCCAGTCTGGTTATAAAGTTAGTTGATTTGTCCACATTTCTTCTGTAACAATTTGTTTAAATGAGCGACGCCCAAACAATAACGAATACCATGATGAAAAAGGGTCGTTCAAAACCAAAACCGAGGAGATTAAGTGAAAGGGAAGCAACATACTTTTTTTTTTGGATAATTAGGGAAGCAACATACTTGTCCTAAGGTACTTGAGTGGGGCCGAACGTGTCCCTCTTTTCCCTGAATGAAGTAGAATACCATCTTAACCTCGCTGCAAGGTACAAAGTTGTAGCAGATCGGTTCTGTTAGACAAAATATCTAATAAAGTTTAATTTAATTAATTACAATAATTATATATTAATTACCTATTATTAAGAATTTTAATTAGAGTACGATTCTACTACCTAACTAGATTTAGGATCAATTATATAATTATACGTTAATTACTAAATCCTAATTCCTCCCTATAAATAGGGTGTTCAGTACGCTTATTTACTCACTCCATAATTCTTAATATCATGTGTTGAGACCCATAAACATATATACAGTTTCTCTCAATTGCTACTTTATCATATGTGAAGGTGGAGATTTGAGTAAGTGGATTACAAGGAGATTCTAGTAGACTCATGATTCGTGTTCGTGGATTACAGTCTTATTCGTGTTCGTGATATAATCAACCGGAACATTATAGTTCTATACGCTTCCGCATTAAAGGTATGATTCATTCGTGTTTAGTTTAACTATTAGATTTACAGTGGTATCGGAACCAGGTTCCTGGTATCGGAATCAGGTTCCCGGTATCTGATTATGTTCATTTTATTTTATGATTAATCCCGTAACTAATCTGATCTGTTCGTTCTTAATTATGCTCGAATAATTATTTATTAATCTATTTGATCAATGAATGACCATTAAATAATTATCTTAGTATTATCTTGGCGATAATTACCGATAAATATCTTGGCGATAATTACCGATAAATATCTTGGTGATAATTATCTGAGTAATAATTATCTTTTTTTTTTTTTTTTGTAAAGCCAAATTTTCATTAATAAAAAATATGTACAAACTTTCTTACAAAAGCTAAGAAAGTGTAAAAAAGCGGAAATGAAAATAGACAAATCTAAGAACCTCTCGCACAAGATGAGATAAGGTAGGGGTGTTCCACAACATTGATCAAGTGACATTCAGCTATGCAGGTTGCCATGTAATGGCTACAGGGGTCTTTACAGTGCCTAAAACCCAGCTCTGCCTGCAAACCGTATAGTATCTTAGCCTTGAGATTGTTGCTATAGTCCAAAAAGCAAAGACTTAAAGACTACAGCAACATTGATCTGCTGACATTAAACTATGCGGGCAGCCATACTAAGTATGTAAGTAGGAGCCTTTACCATAGTAGTTGACACTGCTCAACCTGTTAACCTTATAGCATTGAAATTGTTTGATTACTGCTCAACCCTCACACCCCTCTTTTACAATTGCTTTGTCCTTCCATTTGAATTTTCTTTGTAATAGCACTACAAGGCCACTGTTAGTAGACTTAAAGAGCATCAGAGCAGCAAGCTTGTAGTTGCCCCTACAAAGCCACCCATATCAGTAAGACAACATCCATGTAAGAATGAGGCATCAGGAATTCCGTGTTGCATGGAACCTTGAAATCTCATCATAGTGGCATTACTCATGGCAAGTGAATGCTTTCAATGACAAGCATAATCTATCTCAGCATCAGCCTTAGCACACTAACTAATGTAGTTATTAGTATGATGCTGGTGCAGTGCAATGTACCTAACCCGTACCATTAAGAAGAGCAAAGTAGTGAGAAGGCACAATATAGAAGTGAAATCCAGATTAGTCTCCCCATTAAGCAGGCCTCTCACTTCAATACTTGTGATTGCATGAGTTGTTTCCTTTGTGCAGAGGACCTAACATGTACCTCATAGAAAAATAGTGTAATGAGAGAGCACAAGAATGACCAATACAAGAAAGAGGCTAGTGTGTGAAAGAACCAAGTTAAGAGAAATGAATACAAGCCTGTGGATGGAGAATCCAGTCAGCAATACTGTATGGAAACCTGGTGGATTTGCTACTGGCACGCAACCACATCCAGACGTCCCTTTGTATGCTGTAGAGTAGAATATGACTACTAGTTGTTGTAGCAGAGAAGTGAGCCTTATTCCTAGCCTTCCAGGTAGACCACACCAGCGCCAACCAGATAGAGTTCCAAGCAGATATGTTAATGCCTTGGGGGGCTACTGCTGAGTGATCCAACAGGTTAGGGATTGCTGGTTCTCCAGAGGTAGCAGTCCCTGGAGTCAGAGATTACCAAGAGGCGACTCCCTGCCAAAGGTTACTAATGAAAGCGCACTTAGAGAAGAGATGAGAGATAGTCTCATCACCTGACTGGCAGAGGGGACGGTCTATCCCTTGGTTAATTGGGATTTTGCCTCTATTATGCAGAACTCCTTTGGAAGGCACTGGGGATTGGATAAGATTCCATGAAAAAATGCAGACTTTCTTTGGTGCAAAAATGCCCCAAATCAGCTTAGTAAGTGCAATGTGTGAGGGAGGGAATGCATACTTCATACCAGATGTGATGACATGGTAGGCATCACAAACCTTGTAAGCCCCTTGATGATTAGCCTTGAATATGTACTTGTTAAGATGCAGGGGGTTCGACTCAATGCCCTGCAGAAGCCTTGATAACTCAGAGAGATCAATTAGTTCAGAGGAGCAAACTTCCCTCCTCCACCTCCAGCACCAAGTCTAGATGTTATTAACCCACAGCTCTGCATCAACAATGTTGATGTCCCTGCACCTTTCATTCCTGAATAACCTTGGAAAACAATTTGCCAGGGCTGTGTTATTCAGCCACTTATCTGACCATAACTTGATTCTGACCCCATTCCCTAACTGCAATAGAATATTGTCAGTGAACCAGGAATAGCTCAAGATTTACTGAAGTTTAGTCCACCAAACAGAGGCATATCCTCTGCCTCTAGGTCTGCCAACAAAGGTGTGACTCTCTATTGGATGGAGAATTCTTAGTCCTACAATAGAGTAAGGAAAGTTGCCCCCGTATTTTGATCTCAGGATTTCAGAGGCTAAATAAGGTTCACCATTCAATAGCGGGATTCCCCATTTTCCCATCATAGCCGCATTAAATGAATCAAGACAATGCATTCCAAAACCACCATTGTTCACAAAAGTGCAGATTTTCTTCCAAGAAGTTAAGCACAATTTTGCCTTACTACTAGAGCTGCCCCAGAAGAACCTTCTGTGGGCATCAGTCAGCTGTTTTATTAGTGTCTTTGGAGCACTATAGCATAAGAAATAGTGGGAGGGCATAGCAGCAAGTACATAGTTTAGAAGTGTTAGCTTATCCCCAGTTGAGAGCCACTTGTGTCCCCAGGCAGAAAAAAGTAGAGTTGAATCTATCTTGGACAGGTTGGCAGGAGGAAAGACTCTTCATTCTTGTACCAACAGGTAGACCTAAGTGTTTGAATGGAGGGACAGAAGACTGGCAGTGTAGAAATGCAGCCATGTCTTCAAGTATTGAGGCATGCACATTGACGCCAATTAGCTTGCTCTTGACAAAGTTAATCCTTAGCCCCTAGACCAATTCAAAATTAAGGAGAATGGCCTTAAAAGCATGCACCGAGTTTCAATCAGCTTGACCAAAGATGACAGCGTCATCAGCAATCTGCAAATGGGAAATCTGCACCTTGCTTCTGCCAACATTTTTCCCTTTGAACAGGTTCTGGTTGATGGCCTCACTGATCATTGCTGATAACCCTTCAGCTGCAACCAGAAAAAGGAATGGAGAGAGGGAATCCCCCTGCCTAAGACCACATGTGGGATAGAACTCCTTAGTTGGGCTCTCGTTTAACATAATAGATGTTGAATCAGATTCCAGCAGACCATAATGCATTATGGACAGAATCTGCATCAGGTAGCTCTAGTTGATAGAATCGAATTCCCACAACGTACCCAATATATTCCCAACTAAGTTGGAGTCTGGGGGGTCACGCGGCCTTATCGTAAACAATTGATGAATTGAGTTAACTTAAGAAGCATGCTCTAATTTTCAAAGTTGATTTTGAGAAGGCATTCGATTCTTGGAGGAAAATCCGCACTTCTATGAACAATGGTGGTTTTAGAATCGAATGCCTTCTCAAAATCAACTTTGAAAATTAGAGCCTGCTTCTTAAGTTTCCTCAATTCATCAATTGTTTCATTCGCAACAACTACATTGTCCAGGAGCCGCCTCCCTTTGATGAAAGTTGACTGGTTGTGGCTGATCAGCCTATCCATCACCAACCTGATCCTGTTAGCCAGTACCTTGCTATGATTTTAGGCATACAGCCTATGAGGGAGATCGGTCTGAAGTCATTAACCTACAAGGGATTAGAATACTTAGCCATCAAAGTGATATGTGATGCATTGCTTCCTTTAGAAAGTCTGCCACTTTTGTAGAATTCCAGCATCAACTGCATTATATCAGGTTTCAGCAAGGGAAGGAAGTGCTTGATAAAATGGAAATTCAAGCCATCAGGGCTAGGGATTTTGTGACTTCCACAGCCTGATATAGCTGGCAGAACTTCAGTTTCATGGAATGGCTGCTGCAAGAATGATTTTTGATTCTGATTGAGTGACTGCAACCTGAGACCAAACCGTGGTCTATGAGCAACCTTCTCTGTAAATCTATTTTTGAAGTGTGCTAAAAAGCAGTTCTTGATAAGCTCAGGATCTTCCAGCCACTCTGATCCCCCCCCCCCAGACAGCAGTGATCCTACTATTTACTCTGGTAATTTCAGACTATTGTGGAAAAGGCAGTGTTCTCGTCTCCTTCCTTGAGATACTGAACCCTAGATTTCTGGTAAATAGTGCTACACAGCAGCCTAGAGACACTATCTAGCTGAGAATGTAGAGTAGCTAACCGCAGTTGGTCAGAAGTGTCCAGTAAGGCCACTTAAGCTATCATTTCCAGAGATCTAATGCCTTGAAGCAAAGTTTGTTTTTTCTGTGCTAGATTCCTTGGAGAAGACTTAAGCCACAGCCTAATTGTGTCCTTGAGTAGTCTGATCTTCATCATCATCCTATAGCTCCAATAGCCCTCAATATGAGAATTGCTCCGGACCTGCTCAACCATGCTGTTGAAAGACCTGTCAAGCAGCCAAGCATCAAGGACCCTAAGAGGTTTAGGGCCCCAATTATGTATGTTGTTAAATAGGCTCACTGGAGAGTGATCCGACCCTTTTTTATCCAAGCCTGCATGCCTCCATTCTCCACCATTTTCGTTCCAGTTGCTGTTGATCAGGAACCTATCCAACCAACTCATTGCTTTCAATGACTTCAGTGACCAAGTGAATTTCTTGTGCTCCATGCTGAGATTCTGCAGGTCCATGCTAGAGATAAATGCGTTGAATAACTCAACCTCCTGGGCATAGTTTCTGCAAGAAGCCCCCTTTTTTTCATTAAGGGCCAAGACAACATTAAAGTCTCCCATCAAGCAACATTTCTCCAACTTGAGAGGTTGCAGACAGTCAAATAGATGCTAGCATTGTGTTTGTTTGTTTGTTTGCTAAATCACTTGGACCGTACAGATTAATCATATGGGACTTAGTAGTGTCCCCAAACAAAAACCAACAGACTCCTAAGAAGCCCTCCCCACCAAACAGAGTTGTTCTTTGAAACTTATTTTTGTCCCACAAGCAAAGTAAACCGCCAGAAGGGCCTGCAGAACCTATGAAACTCCAATCAAAATCTGCATCTCGCAATAAGAATGTACAGAGTGATTTCTCAATAGTAGGAAGCTTAATTTCTTGTAGGCTGATAAAATCCACCTTCTCCTTAACTATTAGGTGTTTAACATGACTTCTCCTCTCATGGTACCCTAGACCACGTACATTAAAAGTGATCAATTTCATAAGCATTGCTTATTCCCAGCCCTCATAGGGGTAGAAGAAGTCGTAGGATCATAGAGGTTGGACTTTGACATGTCCACCAACCGAGCATGGAATTCAGCCTGATGGCTTCCATAATCAATACCAAGTCTAGAGCCAAATTCCATGATGGAATCAACAGTAATGTTAGGTTGCACAAGGTCAACCGGGGACTTATGGGATAGGGGAGGACTAATAGAAGATTGGGCTACCAGTTGTCCTAGCCAACAATTCAATATAACCAGATCACTATCCCTATCATTGTCAGCATCCTGTCTAGTTTGGCTCCTAGTTTTTGGCCACCCCCTGGTTACTATTGGTTTAGCTGCCCGCTGAGGCTTACGGCTATAAGCTGTGCTAGTCACTGCCTGACCGTAGTGGAGAGGGGGAAACTCTTTCATAGTGATTGGAATTTCTGTTAGCCCCCCTTTAGAGAATGGTGAATCAAAAGCCTTAGAGGGGGAGACCATAGAGACATGTGAGATCGTTACGTCATTGCACTGCAACGAGGCTTCCTCCATCTGCTTAGTACCAGAGAGAGGATCCAACCCTTCCACAACAGCAGGAGAAGGAGGGATTGATGACCTTGCTGATTCAGGGGGGAGAGAAGAGTAGTAGACACGAGGGGTAAGGAATCTTGAGGGTAGTGCTCCAAAGTAAGTACTGCTTGAGTACTCAGATCAGCCAATGAAGGAGGCCACCAGTGAATCTTCTGAGGCTTCCAAGGCTGAATCACAAAGGGTAAGGGACTAACTGCCCCTCCTAATGGAAACATGGCAGAGGATAACTCCTTTAGGTGATCCTCAAGAATAGGGCTCACTGTTTTAACTTCATTCAATGCCGAAGGAGAGGCCTTAGGAACATCCTCACTGGTGACTGAGATGGTATAAGATGCCAGAGATTTCGATGCAGAGGATGAGGAGGGGGCTACATGCCAATGTGAATCAAGTTTGACTGATTCTACTGCATGCAGGGAGTAAATTTTCCATCCACAAGAACCTTCATAGACTGATCCAACCTCGAGCCAAGAGGAACTTGGATCAAGAGACGAAATGCCTCCAAATCCTGTTTGGCGAGAGTAGCTTCCTCGATGCATATGAAGGAGCCTAACTAACTACCAATGGCAGCTAAATTGGACTGTGACCATGCCTGAATGGGCAACCCAAAGACTTGGACACTGCAGATGCGGCTAAGTGAAGGTTCATGATTAGATCACGGGACAATGTCCTCCACCCAGTTAGCTAATAACTCCCTATTGTTCTTCATGAGACTACAGAGGTCCCGAGGTTCATCTTCCCACAATAACACTGATCTAGGTCCTAGGGAGCTTGCTACTACACTTAAGTAGCCAGCTGATCTTAGATTGCTTACTTAGAGTAGCCACAAAACAATATCCTAGCCAGGAGGCAATTTCCACAGAGGAACTCAAGGAGATGAGATCCTGCGTCTTGGGTGTTTGGCTAGATGAAGATCCTTTTGCCCGAGTACTGACCAGAGGTTTGAGTGGCTATTTCAAGGGATTCAAAGAACTAGTGTATTTAGTCCCTTGTTTAGGAGAGTTGCGCTTAGGGTATCTAGCCAGTTTAGCCTGGAGGCGGTAGGATCCCAACCACAAGTTGTTATGCTTGAAAAGCATAAGATCTACGTCCTCCACATCTGCAAACTCCACGAATCCAAACTGGAGACCCCTAGCATTGAGTTTACGTGCTATGGAAAGACTCTAGATCGTGCCTTGGTGCTTAAGCACGCTGCACAACCTATCGACATCACAACTCTTAGGAAAGTTAGTTAAGAAGAAGCTACGCACTCCTGCCTTCTGCACTAGTGCAGGCTCAGGTGGTGGAAGGATCCTAGGCCCCAGTCTGTCATGAACAGACCGAGGGTTCTGAGAGAAGAAATTGAGGGATTTAGAGCTATGGAGAGACAGATCAGCTAACGGGGCTTTACTAGCCTTGATAGCCGCACGCCTCATCAACTTAAGTTGATGAGCAGGAATAGACCAAGAAGACATCAAGAGTTTGAGTAGGAGCTGCAAAGTAGAAGAGGCACGAAAATAGAGAAAACATGGGAACATCAGAGATGGGGACCAAAGGGGTAGGTGCACCGTGCACTCCCCGGGCGCGTAAGGCATCCCCGGGAAGGAGGGAGAAATGAGACAGAGTTTAGGGAAGGAGAGCGCAGGCGGCGGAGGCAGTGTGAAGGAGGGGAGAGCAACTCTAGCTTGAGTTCGCCATGTACGGAGAGAAAACTGCTACAGGAACCTGAAGGCGAATAAATTTAATTATCTTGTTGATAAATAATATTCGTTTATCCAATTAAAAGTGTTGTGATTGGTTTTATTCAAAATATTTATATTAACTATGTGCTAGTATTTTAATATTTAACTATATCTCAATAATTTCTTGAGGATAATTATGTATTAATTATTTTATTTCAGAATTATTTTTAGTTATTCTAAATATTTTAACTGTGTTAAAATTCCGTAAATAAGTTTTACAAATATAAGCATGCCATTATTTATTTAATTCTATTTATGTGTTAAACAAATTATATAGTATGCATGATTATGAATTATTTATTTTCATTTGCTAAGTGCAATTAAATTTTTTAATTCTTAGCATGCATGATTAAGAATTAATTTAATCTGCTTAGTGTAATTTAATTATTAGTATGCATGATTAGGAATTAGTTTAATTTGCTTAGTGTAATTTAATTCTTAGTATAAATGATTAAGAATAATATACTAAGTGCAATTTTAATTCCAAGTATGGTTATGTGAATTAGGAATTAATTTTATTAGAGAATATGTTTAAAACTAATAAAATTAATATACAATTAATTATTAACTATGTGTTAATAATTAAATTATAGCAATCAAAATTATATTACCATAATTATTTCGAATTTCAAAAGAAATCCGTATTAATTGTGTGCTCGTGGAGGGCTGGTTAGGGCTGGTTCTTAAGTGGGATTGTTGTGTCTCCACTAAAAATCTGGGCTCTTCACGAGGAATGGTAGCACTGTCTAGGCAGCTAATCACCATAACTATAGTACGAGACCAGCTACATAAATGCTTACCGAATCGATTAAGGATCACCTCTGAACCAATTCAGATTTTTTTGATAGTTTTGAAAAATTTCCTTTAACTATATGTTAAAAGAAAATCGAATTGTTATACGTTAACAATTTATTTGTGCCAATTATTTTGGTTACAATAAATTAAAATTAAACAAAAAATGCTCTACAGCAAAAAATCACCGAATTGTTATAATTAACAATTACATGTGTCAATCCATTTGGTTGTATTTGTTACTATGTATTTTTTCCTAAATTGGTTTCAATACGTGCCAGCTAGATTTTCCTAGAAATTTTTGGTTATGAAGGACGTGATGATTATGAGCCTAAATTTTTTTTGAAAGTACAACATAATCCAAAATTCTTCACAGATTTTTAAAATTGTGTCTAATATCCTTCTTAAAATATACTTGTAGAAATGGCACCCCCTTATCTGACAAATGAGCTCTCTTCCAGTGATAAGTTAACTGGATTGAACTATGATATCTGGTCCAGGAAGATTCAGTATTTCTTGCACGAGAAAGACGTTCTTAAGTATATAACCATGGAAGAACCAGCAAAAACCTCACCAACCTACGAAGCATAGGCCAAGAATGATCATAGTGCATGCTATACTATGTTGTACTGTATGCATGACGACCTGATTGGCACGTACAATATAGAGCCCACAGCCAAGTCCATATGGAACAAACTCAAGGATAAATACGGCCAAACATCAGCTATAAGGCTCCGTGCCTTGCACCTAAATTGGATTAAGTACAAGATTGATTCGAGTTAACCTGTACTTGAACATCTCCGCATCATGAATACCATGCTTCGCGATCTCAAGGCTGGCGAGATCAATATTTCTGAGTTCGAACAAGTAAATAATGTGATTCGTTCACTACCTGACGAAAGGGAAGACAGACGTTGGACTCCCCTCAAAACGTTGATGAATCATGACATGAACATCAAGACATTTGCTGACATATCCAAACATCTCAAGCTTGAAGACGAGAGACTGCAAGCTTCCGCACCACCTACCAAAGTTAGCAAAGAAGACTCAGAAGTTTGTTCAAAGAAATAAAATCAGTAAACAGCCCAAACGGCCCCAAGAATATGGCACGTGTGAAGTGCTATAACTGCGGAAAGAAATGTCACTATTCTTGGAACTGTTCCGAGCCTAAAAATGTACCTTACTCTCCTAATAATCCCAAATTACGGGTTTGCTCCCATGCATTAGTTGCTAACTCCTTTCCTAAATGGATTGTTTATTCAGGAGCGTCCCAGCATGTAGTAAATGACCGTACTAGATTTGTCGAGTTTCATCATTGTAGCACCGGAACACTAACCATAATCATTGGGAACGACAGTGAAGAGGATATCATCGGTATTGGTACCTACAAACTCCATCTTCGTAGTGAGAACACATTGTTGTTACACGAAACAATCCTTCGTAGTGAGAACACATTGTTGTTACACGACACAATCTATGTACCGGGAGTCCGCTGTTGTTTAGTTTAAGTTTTTTCTTTGCTACAATTAGGTTTTTCATTTAATTTTCATCCTAGTGGATTGAAAATTGAGTACAGTGACGATGTGTTTGGTCACTGCTCCTACAAACATGGTTTTTACATTCTTGATTTGGATTATATTTATAACGATTCTATTATTCATCTAATGCCTTATTTTCAACAATAATACAACATCTGAATCTGTTAAATGGCAAAGCTAGCAAGAAGGCTTTCGGTAAGGCTTCTCGAGCCTCAAGTCCATAGAATTTAATCCATTCCGACATTTGCGGAGCCATGAGCATGAAAGCACGTCATGGGCCATCTTATTTCATCACTTTCATAGCCAACTACTCGCATTTTGGACATGTATATCTGTTGTCTCATCGCCACGAAGCACTGGATGTATTCAAACGCTACATAGCAAAAGTAAAGAACCAGTTACATAGAAGAGTTAATATTCTTTGAACCGACCGCGGTCACGAATACCTTTCTGATTTATTCAAAAGGTATTATGATGAAAAGGGCATAGTAAAATAACTTACCAATTCTTATACCCCGCAGCAAAATGATGTTGTGGAACATAGGAATCACACCTTATTAGATATGGATAGGTTTATAATGGCACAAGCCATCCTATCCATTAACTTTTGAGGAGATCCGTTGCTCACGGAAACATACATTTTCAATAGAGTACCAAGCAAAAGTGTGTCCACCACTCCATATGAGTTATGGAAAGGAAGAAAGCCAATCTTGGATCATATGCGACCATGGGGTTTGGCGGGCTATGTGCACAACCCAACCTATCAACATGGAAAACTTGGTCCAAAAGCAACCAATATGGTGCTTATTTGATACTCCGAATATTCAAAATGATATGAAATGTTCGGTGAACACCAGAATGGGGGCATGACTAAAATCAACAATTACAATGTCGAATTCCTAGAGGATCAGTTCCTAACTATCGAAGAAATAAAATAAGATGGTCAGTTGTATGAGTTGCGACATGACTCGTAACTATCTTTTGGTTAGGGGGAGAATATGTTTCACCAAACCACCCAGAATAGTGTAATCTCATCTATTCGAGGTGGGAACTTTCCTCATGAGGGCCAATATGAAAGAGAGGTAAGTCCTCCACACTTCAAGCCTAATGAAAATGAGGGTCAACATGAAAGAAAGGTAAGTCTTCAAAATTTTATGCCTAGAAACGAGATCAGTTCACAAAATTTAGGCAATGACGATGTGATCACTAGCCCCATAAATCATAGGGATAGTGGGAGCGACCCTTCTCACAACGACATCCCCACAAGCCAAAGGGCTAGTGGGAGAAGACCCCCAACCAGACGAGTAGAAGATCCTATCATCCGAAGGAGTGAATGCGGAAGAATTCCTCAACGATACTTTCAGATAGAGGACAATGTATTTTTCTATGTTCCTTTGGAAGTAGAAGAGTCCACCTCTTATCAAGAAGCTATGGGCTCACCCGATAGAGAAAAATAGCTAAGTGACATGAAAGATTAAATGGATTCGATGCAAACAAATGAGGTTTGGGAACTTGTTGATCCACCACATCGCCAAAAATCGATTAGATGCAAGTGGGAATTCAAGGTTAAGCGCAGTACATATGGATCAATCGAAAAGTTCAAAGGCCGACTCGTGGCAGAAGGTTTTACCCGAATCGAGGGTATAGACTATGAATATACATTTTTCCATGTGGTGAGAATTGCCTCTATTCGCCTACTTCAAGCCCTGGTTGCCCATTTGGATTTTGAATTATTCCAAATAGACGTAATGAATGCATTCCTCAATGGAGCACTTGAGGAAGAGATCTACATGAATCAACATGTTGGGTTCATCTCAATAGGTCAAGATGACAAGGTATGTCATTTTAAAATATCTATATATAGACTTAAACAATCTTCCAGATTTGTAGTACTTCAAATTCCATTAGGTCATTACTTCGTAAGGTTTCACCATGATAGATTAAAATCACTGCATGTATGTCTTAAAGACAAAAAATGTATCATAATTATCTACATATATGTCGATTACATACTACTGGCTGGAAACAACATGGAAATGATCAATGCCATCAAATAGTGGCTATCCACCGTCTTCAAGATGAAGGATATGGGTGAAGCTAGGTATGTCTTAGGCGTAGAGATATGCAGAAATCGTTCTAAGAAACTGTTGGGTTTGTCCCAACAAGCATATATAAACAAAATCTTAAAGTGATTCAGGATGCATTGATCTAAACTCATTGACACCCCTGTTGATAAGGGTCTGGCACTAAGCCTCAACCAATGCCCAAAAAAAATAAAGAAAAGGAAGAAATGAGCAATGTTCCCTATGCAAGTGCTATAGGGAGTTTGATGTATGTCATGTTATGTACACGATCGGACATCTACTTCGCGGCTGGGTTGGTGAGCCATTACCAAAGCAACCTGGAGCCACCTCATTGGCAATCATTCAAGAGGATTTTTCATTAACTTTGTCGAACTGCCGATCTAGTCTTATGTTATCAAAGGAGAGACCTGCGGCTAAGAGGAAACACGGATGTCGATTGTGGAGGCGATTTGGATGAATCCAAGTCAACAGGATATGCGTTCATCCTTGGTAGATGAGCTATATCTTGGTGCAGCAAGAAATAAGACTGTATTGCTTTGTCAACTATGAAAGCGGAATATTTTGCATGCAGCGTATTAGTGCAAGAGATACTCTAGCTAAGAAGCTTTCTACAGTACCTTGATTTGATGCCGAGGCCCGATGAACCTGTAGAGCTGAGTTGCGACAACATAACAACAATTCAATTTGCTAATGATCCAAAGTTTCATAGAAAGACAAAAGACATCCAAAGAAGATTGTTCGAGACGCTGTCAACAAAGTAGATATCAACATCAAGTATATTTCTACTGACAAAATGATTGTCGATTCGATGACCAAACCCATTCTTAGAGATGTATTTAGAGCTCATATCATGAGTCTAGGATACGTAGGGTTTGTTCACATCATGTAAATGATAAGGACATGTTTTTTGTAACGATTAATTATTAAATGAAATTTACATTTTCTTTCATTTTAAGCAATACTCTCGTGTATGCAATCAATTAATAAGACACAATAAATGTCACAAAAAACTTAATGATTGGCCCTATCACATGAGAAATCGCCCTTATGCTTGCGTAGCATGAAGGATGAAACTGATAAATGTTCTGGACAATCGCTTTAGTAGGTCTGAAATGAGATTCTAAGTGAACTGAATGTGAAATACCTGGATTTTCACATTAAAGATTTAAAATCGAATGTAGAGGATAAACACTAACTGTATTTATCAATGGCTATGATTCGCATGGCATAAGTACGTGACATGCCCACCTAAGTGGGAATCATGCCATGACACACATATCATATTGTGTGTGCTACAGAACGACCATTGTGAAAATGACAAATGAATCCCCTGATTGTCATTGTGTGATCACATGGACATATGTTTGTCAACTTAGATGTTACTCTTTTACTTAGAGTTGTGGCTTGAAGTTGAGGCTTGATGATGTTACTTTAGTATGTCATCCAAGGGCTATGATATACATAATCCAATGGATCATGCTATAAAAGCAGTCGAGTTGATATGGATGGTCATTAGTGTCTAAGGAACAATCTTTCTAGCTTCACCATATTTGTCATGGCGGTTACATTAAGTATGTAACCAAATATTGTATTGCTTAAAGGGATATGTAGCTATCGATGATGCAAAGAGGATTTGGGATATTGTAACTTTGAAAGTGTCATGTTAGTTAGATGACGACTTAATATGATACTATTAGTTACTTTATGATTGCAAGACTCATTTCTCGTATGAATCATCGGGAGATTTTAAAAATTGTATTTTGTAATACGACTTATGTAGCCGAATGGGAGCTGTTAGACAAAATATCTAATAAAGTCTAATTTAATTAAATATAGTAATTATCTATTAATTACCTAATATTAAAAATTCTAATTAGAGTAGGATTCTATTACCTAATTAGATTTAAGGTCAATTATGTAATTATACATTAATTACTAAACCCTAACTAATCCATATAAATAAGGTGTTCAGTACGCATACCCACTCAATAATTCTTATTCCCTATAAATAGGGTGTTCAGTATGTATCAAAGCTAGGCCCAACCAAGATCGTCAAATTGGTTCAGCTCGCTGCCGCCACGAAAATCAAAACTTGATAGCAAGAGGAAGCTTTTCTACGTCCGATTGTGCAACCAATAATGAATACAAGATGAGAGCAAAAAGTTCCGATCAACAATTGAATGTTCAAACATGTATGAGATACTTTCGGCCCAATGTTATTCAGTTTATATTGTAGTTGTAATTTCTATTCGGTTCAAAGGCCCACTAATCAATTTCACATGGAAGAGTTGGCCCACCTCTATTTTATGATTTATGGCCTGAATTTTTGGCAACCCAATCCTTTCTTTTGTAATTCTTAAAATTTTGAAATGGTCATTCTCGTTTCTTTTTTTCATATTATTTAATAATAATATTTTAAAACTTCACGTATACTCTCTTATTGCTGTAATCTAAAGAATCTGCAAGAGAAAAATAGAAGATTAAAACTCTTGTCAAAAGCGTGTCTATTATTTCCATTAATCTCCTCTATATATAGAGGTTTAGGACTGACAGTTACAAAAGATATAAATCCTGAAACGGTTACAATCAATACACAGTTATATATATATTTAAATATATATATATATATATATATGTATGTGTGTGTGTGTATTTACAACACTCCCCGTTGATTGATCGAATTTCAAGGATACATACTTTTGTAATCTCATTTGGTAAGGATCTTTTATAGTCCTCTCATTGAATTCTCCTGGATTCAAGAGTATGCCAAAGTTGCCTCGTTAAAACCTTGCTTAGGAAAAACCCTGTGGAAAAAAATCCTAAGCGAAGGAAAAAGAGTACAACTGCGCATTGTTTCTCCCCCTCAAAAGTATGTTTCAGACATCTTT
>JAOWBN010181338.1:0-16970 GCA_028565015.1 Pinguicula moranensis
TGTATCAATCGTAGTAACTTCTGAACATGTATATCCGATCGATTTTGATAATAAAATAATTTCAAAAAAATGAAAAATAAATTGATTATTCTAGTTTATATCGTAATATTTAAATGTGTATATCATCGAACCTCATTTAACTCAATCTGACCTACTCTATTCAAACTAAAAAAAAATTGGCCCCCCCTCAGCCAAATTTCTGGCTCCGCCCCTGATCATCATGACAGTGTGTAGCAAACACGTTGGTGGGTTTTTAAATACGATACCAATAATGCAATTATACTTGAGTCGGGATTATTCTAATCTCACTACCAAGCGCATCATGAATGGTTTTCCTTCATCCTTGTGCTCCTGAACAGGAATCAACGCAAGATCGATAAATCTTGATGGACTGACTGCTCGAGATCTTGGAAATCTTTCCAAAATCCAAATTCAGGCTTAGTTTGTTAAGGCCAACTAAGGTTTTGCTGGTAAAACAAAAGAATCTTGTAGCCCTCTCAGCAAACCCAAGGACAGTCGAGAATGGGGCATTGCTCGGAGGTGAAGACATATTGCTTCCCTTCATATGCAAATTCCCTTTTGTGAATGATATAATAGATCATAGATGAGGTTAGCGATCCTTTAAATATCGTTGATGTTGCCAATGATATTATTAATTAATCTCAATCCGTGTTGTAGTTAGCATTGTTTCAAAAATCACAGACGAGGTTAATGATATGCCAAAAAATATTTGTCATATTTATTCTGATAGATCTTTGATCTCATGTGCAATCTTGTGTATTTTGTAAAGAATGTCTCTGATATATGTAGAGAAAATAAAATTGCGGACATTTAAGCTATCAAGATGCCTCTATGTACGGTACAGGGACGAACAGGTAGAAGTTGGACCGGGCGCGCTCTGATGGCATCTGCCAGCCTCAAGGCAATGTAGACATAAGTGGGGGGCTCAGCTTCAATCTGGGCTACATCTTGACCTCGTTGATTAGGAAACAAGATATTGTGTTTAAGCAGCGTCATTCTCACAATAGTTCGCATACATGAAGATGATCTGAAGATTCATGTTAATGACGCTCACCTTCACTACAGTGGCTATTACATCTGAGGTCTTTTAGATAGAGGCTAGCCTTACGGATTGCTAATTCTAGTAAGGAGTTCGCCGATTCACTATGTATAGTCACTGCTCAGACAACTCAGAAATGTTGTCTATTCGGAAGCTTGCTTCCACTGTACAGTGTACATTATTCTAGTATATATAAAACTTGTCTTTTCAAAAAAAAAAAAAAAAAAGATCCCTCTATGAGATTGGATCGCGGCCATGAAGTTCATCTGTCACAACTAAACATTGAAGCAATGTCTTAGAGGAAGGACAATTTATGGTAAACTATTATTCTTAAGTTAGTGCGGCTAAAGTGACGATTTTATAAATACACAATTTTGATTATTTTAAATAAATTTATAGCATTTTGGATATCACAAGTCCTCTTGAGGTTTAAAGCATAATTCACAATGATGATCCAAGTTATCTAATTGAACAAAAACTAGCAACAATACAATACACATCACATGTTATAAATGTATTTTCCAAAACTCACAGCTCAAAAGACTAGCAAAAATATATGCACCAAAAGATAAAACTTGGGACAATAGGTGGGGGTACTACTCAAAAGTATAAGAAAAGAAATAACAAATGCTTAGTCAACAATGCCAACGCCTTTTTTTTCTAACAAATTGTTTATCAATGATTTGAAAAGTAGGAGAGCCATGTACTATATCACCCTTAGCTTTACTAGGGGGTAAGATGGAAGGGCAGGATATACAGTCTTCACAATCAAGAAATCATCCACTGAATTCATACTACTACTATCTGAGCCCAAGATTTAGATTTAGCTAGTCTACGCCTTGTACTTTTCGATTTCGTTTTGGTTTTATTTTTCATTTCTATAAATATCTCACACTATATATATGAAATTTTGCTTATAAAAAATACGATTTGAAAAGTATACAATTTGTGGATCGCGGGTTCTCCCTAAATGATTTCGCCTTTGCCACCCCTAGATGTAGATTAGTTTGTAGTGCTAATTTCGAGCTTAAAAAACTATAAGCATATACTTTAATTGCACAGTTGTGCTTTAATACAAATGAAGTTAAGAGATTCATCACTGATAATTCTTTTAGTTTTGTTCTAATAATGAACTAAATCAAAATGACTCCATTAAATTTTAGTGCTTCTATTAGTGAAGTTACTAAAAATCAATACATCAAATGATTCCAACTTGATTGAGAATATACTCGATATTTGCTTTAATACAATCTTCATTTACTGATCAAAAAATTAAAGGATACACATAATAATTCTAATTTAGACCAGTTTATGCCAGCTACATCAATAGTAAAAGATCATTTGTTCTACACAAAAGAGTAATTATGTTATGTGAATTTGTTAGTCTAACCCCCAACAATGTCTTTTATCTCATGGACATATTGTTGTCATAGTATCTATCACGCTAGTTTCTCTCACCAAAATTTTTTCTCACTGAAATATCCGTGAAACTAGCCAAAATAATGTCCGAGCCCCACTACTAATCCGGCCCTACTTTTGATTTCAATTTATTATTTTTATTCCATTATATACCTATATAAATTAATTGTGAACATATGTTACACATATAATAATAATTAATATAATACTTTTAGGGTTACATAATGCTTAGGATTTATTAATATTTAGGGGATATTAAATAATAGAATTTATAAAAATTTAATTCTAACATGCATAAAACTAATTAACCTTGCATAATTCTATTAATTCTAGTATCCATAAAACTATGGTTTCGGCCGCGAACAAAGCGGGCATAGGGGCCAAATGCTTTTAGTATGGACACCCCAAACGGGAACCAACTGGGTTAAGGCAGAGCAAACGATATTATGGTACGGTAATTGGAATTATCATTATCGTACTATAAATTAGCGATAACATAAAATCATTACAGTTATCATACCATAATACTGGAAAATCATACTGTTTTAGCTTTTTGGTAATCGGTACAGTAAATATCTACGTGCAATTTTTCTTATTAGCTCAATGATCATTAAACATCATTGCAAATTTTATTATTTTTAAAAAAAATTGCAATATAACATTTGTTATTTTAGTTATAATTAATCAAAAAAAATTGTATTCCTATACAAATATGATGAAGGATGATTGAAACTTTCATAATAAGTTAGGTTTAATGCACAACAGTCAACAATCAACATCAAGTTTAGTTTAATGCACAATGGTCAACAATCAACATCAAATATTAATGAACACAAAAAATAAAGTTCAAATATGTGTGTCGTTCTCGACCCCCATCTCTGCATAATACAAATGTAGAGTATATTAAGGACAAACAATTAATAAGGCATAGAAAATGGTATTATGATACGGTAATTGGCATTATTGTTACTGTACCGTAAATTAGTGATAACATAAATCGTTACCGCTATCATATCATAATACCAAAAAAAAACATACTGTTTAAGTTTTTCGGTAATGGTAACTGACGATTTTCGATATTTGGTTATTTGCTCAACCCTACATAGGGGACAATCTAAGACACTCTATAAATCATGGACAATATTGAACAAACATAACTATTGATTGTAACAGTACTAATTACATAAAAAAAAATTGTAACACTACTAGATTAATTGCAAAATTTTGTTTTGTGAGAAACTATTATTGGAAGTGTTTTTTGGTAACTCGGGGTATCCGATTACAGTCGTAACCGACAAATCCCCAAGGGTCAGTACCAGGCGACCCCCCAGTACAAACCGGTCCAAACTTGTGCCGAAGCCCACGGTCGTGGCCCTGACGCTTTATTTTACCAGCGGAATTCGAATTCCTGACCTCTAGGCAGGCTCCGTGGTCAGGCGCTCCACCGCTGGGACAACCCGTCAGGGTTAACTATTATTGGAAATTGTTGAGCGACTATGATATTTATGTTGTTCAAAGCCAATAAAACGGAGGGGTAAGGAGAATTTCGCTCTAGCCTTGCTGAGCATGAGTTGAAATTATTTTCCGTTATTATCTTTAAATGGTTCTTAAGAAACTGCAACAGTGGTTATCTAAGATTGCTCATTTTCTACGTCTTTCACAGAGCACGTCATCTATGGGTCCTTTTGTTTTGCATCATTGACAAATTCCAGTCAAAGATTTCGCTTGACGCAACCTGTTATGATTTTCAGGGAATGTCCACCTACTAAATGGTCGAGGTTTAACTTTAATGTTTCTTTATTGGCTGCCTCCAGTGGTTATCCAACAGGTAAGTGAGGTAAGAGAAATACGTGGGCTTTGATTCATTTATGTATATATACATAAATTATATGTAGACAACTTGATTATAAATGTTCAAACCCTCCTCTCCCATTTTTTTCTACTCTAAAAACCCTAACCCTAACCCTAAATCGTAAACTATGTATATAACTTATAACTTATAAATATTATATAACTTATAAACTTATATAAGTTATAAACCTTTTTTTATACAATTATAATTTAAAATTTTATATAACTTATAAACATAAAAATTATATAAAAAATATTTTAAGTAACCAAATTTTCTTTTTTAAAAATAAAAAAATTAAACGTGAACCAGAGTTTAACAGTGTTGGACCATACCAGAACCGGGCCATAACCGAAAGGAACGAACTGGATAACCAAACCAGAGGTCAAAAAGCGAACTGGAGGACCGAGCTGGTAGCCCCAAGCAGTTTGGAAGCGATTCTGGGAAACCTAGAACCACGACCCAACGGTTATGGATGGTCCGATCTAGGCCAACCAGATCGCCCAGCTCTAGTTGCTTCTACGAGAAGCATTAGAATCACAACGACAAGTAGTTTCCATGTCTAATATCATAATAACAAATGTGTGAAATAAAATTTAATTATTTTATTCAAATAGGGTATAAAGTTGAGAGCCTAATGTACCAAGTTCGGGGACTTGATAAATTAGTGACACCAAAGCATCTAGATGTTTGACTTCGAAAAAATTTGATTGTACCCGCGGGTCCAACAGTGTATATATATATATATATATATGTGTCGCTGGCTTTTAGGATGTGTACTTGACCCTTGCATTGTTGGAGGATCATTCATTCATCACTACTTTGCTCGATAGATGGCATCCCACCACTCACATCTTTTGGCTTGGTGGGGGGAGAGTGCTTGATCACACTCTGGGATATATCCATGATCCTGGAGTTCCCAATAGACGGTTGCCCAATTTTCGAGGAGGATTGGACTGAGAGGTGGTAGAGTATGGCAAATTATTGTTTGGAGTTCTTTGGTATGCAGCTTAACCTAGGGAATTTTAAAGGTCAGGGGGGTTGTATCTTCCTATTTGGGGCATTGTTTGACGATGAGGCAAGAGATTACTAATGATAGTTAGATTGCATGCCGCACATTTAGATCCATTAGCATTTACCCTTTACATCAATACAGTTTGATTGCACGCCATACTCGGAGGAATAAAATTGCCTAACGATAGTAACGGTAGCGGAATCGCTACCACTATAGCTATAATAGCGGAAGGGGCAGCGGCCCCCACTACCACTACTATTACACACTATCACCGTTATATTAAAAAAAATATTTTGTAAAATTATTAGTCCATTACCTGCATAAACACTAACCAAAAACATAACGCATCAATACAATCCAACCAAATTGTCCTCTGATTCATATCCAACCAAAGTCCCAAATGAATAATAATAACATTCAATTCCATTCAAAGTCCAAAAACACAAATAACTCAAATGTTGTTGTTTGGAGGGCGACGGACGACGAAAAGAAGTGAGAACTGCGAACTGTGAACTAAGGTCTTAGAACGAGAGACAAGAAGTGAGAAGTTACTTTGAATGGAATTGAATTTAGACATTACTCATATTACTGTAAAACTAAAGTCTAAAAACAAAAAATGATTTTTTATTTATTTTTAATAGCGGTATAATGGTGGTGGTGGCAATTCCACTGCCACCATTATCCATAGCGATGGAGAATATGGAACCACTACCAGATACCACCGGTACTGCCACCACCATTTTCATTGGACATGTCTATGGCGAAATAGATTAGTCGGATCCCTGTAGACGATCGCCGATTGTGGATTTATGATGGTACATTGTTCCATTTTGATAGCATTGAGTTAGTTCGTTCAGCTTGAGTGATGTGTTAATTTGAGTACGTTTAGGAGATCTAGAGGCCGTGGACAGTGCAGGTGAAGCCCAAACCCATGCAGTATTGTCTACGCGATCTTGTCCATAGTGGAATATCCGCCTTGGAGAATATCAACACATGTGGGAACGTAGACTAAATCATGCGATCCCTGTGCATGTGCTAACTTGTGTTGAAGCCCAACGAGCTCCAGGATACGAGTTATGGTTCAAGGAGAATGTTCAACCATTTTTTACTCGTATATATCCTGCTTCGACGAGGGGTATTAGAGTTGGAGAGTGGACATATCTCGCTTTGATTGTAAGTCTATCAGATATTGTTACTTTATATTTATTGCATATTATTGTTACAATTGTTAATTAAGCATGATGTAAATCAAATACTACATCTTTACTTAGATGATTTTATGATGGTTTTGTGTGCTTTACACTCTTTTAGGTATGATCTAGTATTTTTATGGCATGATTTATGCTTTGGTGGTGTTTTATGTGTAGGTTATGATCATTGGGCGAAATTGACGATTTTTAAGTGAGGCATAAGCAAAATTTCCAGTGTTGATGAGCCAACTTCAAAAAACTCAGAACTCGAGCCAGGACTGTCAAGATAAATGTACAAGATTCACATGCAAAAGCTTGGAAGGAGGACTACAACTTCCATGAAGATCACGTTTCCAGATTCGGACTCTACAGTGGACAACATCGAGTTTGTAATTCAATCGGCAAAACTATTCAGTAACTATTTTGTTCTGCGCAGTTTTTGTTGGTGGGCTATAAGTTGAGATCCCAAGATCAGATTCGGATATGTAATATATCTGTGGAAGCCCTGAAGACGTACCACATATGTGTAGAAGAGACCAACTCGGGATTCGGCCATGAAAGGGGCCTAATGTACAAAACACACCAAAGTCTAATCCCAATGAGGGAAAAACGAGTGGGAAAATGTTACAAGAAAGGAAGGGTGTGATTTGGTGAAGGCATGAAGAAGTCTACAAGGAAGAGGAGACTCCTTAAGAAGGAAGGTTGCCAAGAAGAGAAGAATTATACTCCGAGATTAATTAATATTGTTTAGAATCTATATAGAATTAGGAAACACATTAACTTGTACACTAAGAAACTAATTCCTAAACCCATGCCAACATTGCCTTCCTAAACCTGTCAAACCAAGCTCGAAGAGATTGCTTCAGCCCATATAAAGATTTCCTGAGCCTGCAAACTTTACTAGGGATCTGGCTAGTGACAAAACAAAGTGGGATCTTCATATTCACCTCCTCACCAAGTCACTATGAAGGAAAGCATTTTTCAGTTCAAACTGGTGTAGTTTCCACCCCTGATTTTTTCTATGGAGACTAGAGTTCTGACTATGTTCATCTTTGCCATTGGTGCGAAGGTCTCGTCATAGCCAATGTCATAAGTCTGGTAGTACCCCTTGGAATCAACCGAGCCTTGTAGTGCTCCACTCGACCCTTTGGGCTCCACTTAATAGTAAAGACCCATTTGCATCCTGCTACCTTCTTGCCAGGTGGTAGTGACACATGCTGTCAGTTTTTATTTTTTGCAAGAGCTTTTAGTTCTTCTATCATTGCAGCACTCCACTTAGGATCTTCTTTTGAAACCTACCAACACTTAGAAACAAAGGCAATATCCAAAAATGTAGTGAATGCTCCATGTCTAAGTGATATATGGGAGTAAGATACATGGTGAACAATATCATGTTGGAACCCATATCGATCAGGGTAAACCCCTCTATTGCTGCGAGCAATTCGCCTTACCGATTGGGGAGTGGGAGGAGAAGGGAAATGAATCATATCGTCTGAATGATCTGGGTGGTCTATGGTGGATGGTGCATTTGAAGATGTCTTCGGAGTCGAGACAAGTAAGGGCATAGGACACAATCGATTCCCCTGAGCCTGAGTCTCTCTCTCTCACACAATCTAACTCTCCAGTCTCCTGTCTTCTCCTCCTCGTGCACACTACCAACCCCCCTGAGCCAAAGTCTCATTCTCACTCACATTCTCATCAGTCAACACCTATACAACCGGCTCCGCCTGAGTCTCCCCCTCTCACTCACCTCCTTAGTATGTGACTCACTAACTGGACAAGGAAAAGAAATGTCTCAACCCTCACTATTTGTGGCTCAACTTTCACTAACCGGACAAGGAAGAGAAATGTCTCAACCATTATTGTTACTTTCCCCCTCTCGCTGTAGAAACCTCAATAAAATGACGATTCTTTCTTTCTGCTACACCATTTTGCTCTAGTATGGACAAGTAGTCAGATGTTGAATGCCCTGAGATGACAAATACTCTTCAAATGCTCTGTTGGTGTATTACATACCATTATCAGACTATAAAGGCTTCAACACTGCTCCACATTGAGTATGAACCCCCTTTGTGTCAATCTTTAAAACATGCAAGCACATCACTTTTAGTCTTTATGAGGTGGATCCACGTGATACGAGAGAAACAATTAATGAAGGTCACAAAATATTAAAATCCGTTGAATGTTGGTACGTGGCACGGGCCTCATACATTAAAATGAACAAACCCAAAAATATCGGAGCTCCGGAGACCAAAACTGGCATACAAGCTCCTGGTGTGCTTACCCAATTCACAAGCATCACAAGAGAGTCTGTCTTTATCAAGCTCTTCAAACAGGCAGGGATACAATCGACTCAAAGTTGGCAATGAATAGTGACTCAACCACCTATGAGAAGTGGAACTAAGTTCTCCGCACTCCTTCTGTCTCTGCCGGATTTTTCAACTATGAATGAGAGGGTTGAGTCCATTCCCTTTTTATCCATGTATCACAAGCCACTATGTCAAATCCCAGTTTCAAGAACCCTATCAGTCCTCTTCTCCTTAAAGATTACCTTTCGAATATCAAATAAAATAGTGCAATTTAGTTGGTAAATAATGGCACTAACAGATATGAGATTTCCGGTGAAAAAAGTGAACATGCAGAACTTTGTGCAAAGTCAAAGTGTTGGTATAATTCATTGTTCCCTTACCAATCACTGACTAATCTATGTCATCAGCTATCTTGACACTTGACGTGGCCGCTAGGAGAGTATAGGAATTGAACTGTCTAGTAGTACATGTCACATGTGTATACGACCCAGAGTCGACAATTCATTTTGGGAGCCAACAGTAGAAAAGGATGGCAGAGAAAGTGAATCACACGTACCTTTGGAGGTTGAGGTCAGACCAACATTTCCCGAAAGGTCAGATGAGGTGGATAGATCATCTTCCATTCCTGCAGTCTTCCGCTTCCTCTAACACACCTCGAAGAATGCTCGATCCTTCTAAAAAAGGACAATACTTGACACAAACTATTCTTCCTCATCCACCAAAAGGTTGGTGCGATGGTCCCCTCGTACACTACCTCTAGTACCACCTCTCCTTCCTCCATGACCATGTTCCTTACCTCCCAAATCTCACTCACGGGATAGCTTGGGTTAGAACTGCATCAAGTGGCAAATCTCCCCATAGTATATAATCAGGTGTTTGTCTCCTCTCGTACAATAGTGGTGTAGTGGTCTTAGTCAGGGCATTCATTCCCTGTATGAGCTCAATTAATACCTTAAGAACTTTGGTATCGAGCTTACTCAAAGCCTCCAATCCTTTATCCACCACATTTTCGTACTTTTTTGTCATCTCCCACACAACTACTCCACAATCAACAAATCAATGAGTCTTCAATCCACAACGCACAATATCAACACCACAACACCAACTCAACAATCAACATCAACATCCAATACTAGCTAAACATTCAACACCAACTCTACGATCCACAATATCAATCTTCCAATCAATAAACCATAATCTAACTCATCGACATATAAAAAATTCCAACAATCCACAATCTTCAAACACCAATCAACAATGTCAACACATACGCCTAATTGGATACCCATGTTTAGGCAAACATCATCATCATCATTCCATTCCTACAAAACACTAACCCATTCCATCAATTCAAACAAACAAACAAGCACGCAATCCATTACCTCTTTTTTTTCTTTTTCTCTCTTTTTTTCATGGTTTTTTCTCTTTTTTTTTTTGATTTTTTCTATTTGTTATTTTTCCTTCACTCTTTGTTACGCCATTGTTTTTTTGTTTTTCCTTTCTCCCTATCACGATTTCGTCAACACCAAGCAACAAATCCAAATCGTAGGAAACGGTTGATAACAACCCATGGAACTTGAGCTTCTAGGCCGACGAGGCCAAGGGCACTGATGGCTTCTTTTCTTCAGTTCCGTGGCTGGAAAACTAGTACAAGGTTATCCTAAATCATACTACACAAGCTAAGGGGTAGCCAGTGGAGAGCACATGGTCGAATACACAGAGAAAGGAGATGTATTCTGCATTGCTTTTGTTCTGATCTTTTTGCTATCAAAACATAAGAAAGATGGGGGAATTTGTTGCAAATAAATACTGAAACTATAACCAACGAATCAAAGATGAAATCTAGATGAAATATCAAAGGAGAAACCTACTTTGCTGACCTTTAGTCCATGAGGAGTAGCATTGGAAGCAAGAGGATCATTGGTGCACATTTAGACAATTTATGGTACTTAATGTGTCGTTTGACAACCACTGCTTTCCCACTTGTAATCCTGACTTTCTAACCGGTTTATCAGTCTTCTAACTCAATTATTAGAGCAGCATTAAGATAATAAAAGCTCATTAAGAGTGTGAATATAAGAGATCTAACCGAATACTCATTCCTCTACACTTGAGTTTTATGTTACCTTAACTGAGAAATGGACTAACCACCTCATTTGATTGTTAAAGTGGCAATCCTATAAGGTTTTAGTGTACTACCAGAACCCCTAAATCCTTACTAGCTATTGGTTCAATTCTTATTTTGTTAGATGGCCAATCTAATCAATAGGAAGAGAAACATGCATGTGTATCTAAAAACTTAAAACTAATACCATTTGTCTTGCTTTGGCTTTGCACCTCACCAATTTCCAGACACCCTCAGAACTTACAGATCAACATAAGAATGATGGATTTATCCGATTGGAAAAAATAGCAAGGTTCCAGTAGAAAGGGTCATGGTAAGACAATCTGCTCAATCTTGCTGCAGATTTTCTGAAAATTCTTATTTTTGAGGTTTTGAATGGAAAGTACAATGCTTTTCTCTCCCTTGCTCGACCTTTTTTTTTTTACCCTTTTCCTTTCCCTCCTTTATACACCAATAGATAGTTAAAACAGATGAGATAAAAGGGTAATAGATCCCTTAAAAGTTGGGATTTCCTAGACCATGGCTAAGGAAGCAGTTTTCAATATGTTTTGAGTCCAACCATGCACCAGATGTCCTTGAACGTGGCATATATATCTCTATCTGCGATATGGATAGCAGCATGTGCAGGAAAACTCCCGAAGACTTAAAGAAAAATTCATGATCTTCATCAAACAAGAAAAACTGTCAAGACACTTTTTTCTGCTCTGGAGGCTGATCGAGTGTGCTACTTCCAGAATTTTTCCTGAGCTTGTAGTCTTCTTAAATCAATGCATCAGAGCTTCATGTACCTGAGATGCATGTGAACATTTGTCTTCAGGTGGTTCAAGCTAAATAACTTTGATGCACTTTTGATTGCTCCTGGAAAATGCTTCACGATTAGCTTGCCTCTGCTACTGTGTCTCCTATTTTTTTACAGAACAAACTTGCTGCTTCCTTTTTTTCAGCTTCTGATCTTGGTTAACTTGATTCAGATCATCATTCCTTGCATGATAATGGCACTGATTATGTGTTTTGATCATTAAAATCAGCAAGAGCAAGAAATATCTTGAACTTTGGAGCAAGAGCATTTGATGTTCTTCTTCTCTCTTCTCTTGTTGCATTTAATCTTTCTCTTCTTGGAGCTTGCATATCGATGGTGTGGCATCCTTGAATAGAGGGTAATGTAGCCTTCTTAGCTGAGTTCTTCGGACCATACAAGGCTATCATAATCTTATCTAAAATATTACATAATGAAGGAATAAATGCAACAACTCATGCATCATTAGCATGCTTTACAAATGCTCCATCAGCTAACTCCCTTGTGCCTAAAGTTTCCATCCAAGGGTAGGCATTTGTGCCATACTTGCCATGCACATAGAACCATTTTCGGTCGGACAAACATATTCCATATATTCTTTAGTTCCAATTGTAGGGGCTCTCTCGATCTAATGGAATTCTAGCCTGAAGTCATACTAAACTTTCCTCTCTCATCTGGCATCTAGATGGTAATATCCTCCTTTGCTTCTATCAAATTTTCTCGGATCTTGATTTGTTTTATTTCCTCGCATGTCCTTTGTAACAAAGAGTCCTGCATCTGCTCTAGGTTCAAATAATTTATTCGCCATAAATCATTTGCCTTGGCCTATTTGTTAATCATCTATGAACATTCGAAGCAAGGGGGGCACGAACTCAGTTATTTATCGAACCAAAAAGAAGAGTTTCCATTCCTCACTATGGTTTAGTATTCTCCACCACCTCCGCTCTCATACTCATTGAATATTATCAAAACTCGGAGTCTGCCCCTCGATTTTATCTGCTTGGTAAGTGTTACTTCCTATTATATTTGGCTCAAAAATATTTGCACCAAAGGCTATTTTCTGTCTACAGCTTAAAAAACAATTTCATGGCCATGACTTTTGTACCTCTTTTAAATATCTTATTCCCAGTTCACTCCTCCAATGGTTTACAAATAATTTTCCAAACTCTCTAGTGCGTTTTTGTTTGCCCTCCATTTCTCCCTATAGAAAGTTTGCCAGGCAACTTCTGACTTCCTTCAGAATGAATTGAGGGATTCTCATGATTGAGATAAGATGGAGATGCTTGAAAGAACATGTTTAATCAGAGTTATCATCCCTACCTGAGATAAGATCATGCCTTTCCAGCCAACTAATTTATTGTTAGTATTTTCCAACAATGGCTCTAAATCCCTAGACTAACCCTTCATGTGAACAAGGGCGTTCCTAGATAACTTGTGGGAATTGTCCTACCTAGTACCCTATCATTTAAGTAATGCTAGTTGATCTTGCATTACTTATTTTGTTGGAGCAACACACCGTTGATTTCTCCTTTCTATCTGGACTAGTAATAGTAAACTTCTAGTATCTTTGTGAGAGAGCCCAAGGATCTTTCGTCCCCACTCAAGAACACTAATGCATTATCTACATAAATCAAGTGGGAGACCACATCGGTTGCCATCGGTTGATTGAAATTTTTAATGTTCCCCTTCTAGATTATCAGATTATCGGTATAGACAACATATCTCTCATGAGGATGGACATGTAGGGGGAAAGAAGATCTCCTTGTCGGGGTCCCTACCCTTTGGGAAGAATCCCAAAGCTATTCCATTCATGTGAATTGAAAATCATTGCTCTCTATTACACGTCAGCGTGATTAAAGCCTTTAGCTGAGAGGACATTTTCTAGAAAATACAAGTTGACTCTGTCATAAGCCTTGCTATATACAATTTAATCATGATATTCCCCTTAGTATGCTTCCTATTAATGTTTTGGGTGAAATCTTGTGCCAAGAAGATATAGTCGAATAATTTTCTATCTTGAACAAAAGCTCATTGCTTCTTTGCAATCATTTCCTCATAACTCCTGATAGTCTATTGACCAGAACTTTGAAAAGAACCTTGTATATTACGAAACAAAGGCCAATTTGCATGAACTTTTTGAAGCAGTCAAGGTTCTTAACTTTAGCAATCTGCACCAACAAGTTAGATGTGTACAGTCTTTGGAAAGATGCACCAGAGGAGAAATGCTGGATAACTATTGCCATGCCTCGACCAATTATCTCCCATATAACTTTGAAGAATTCTGACCCAAAATCATCCGGTCCATGGGCGTTGTTCCTAGGGATGAACCATAGGACATCTTTGATTTCATTTAGGGTGGGGGACCTGCATATCAATTCGTTCTTCCTGCTATCAATTCTTTGTTCAAACAAGTAGGATATGTCATCTTCCAATTCTGTGATCTCTCCCAAGCCTAACAAATTTTCAAAATGTTTGACCGCTTCCTCATGTATCCTTTTGGCACTGATTAAGATCCTCCCATCTTGAATCTTCATATGGTTAATGATCCCTTTGTTTGTTTTTGAATTGATGGTAGCATTTGAAGAATTTGGAGTTTCAATCCTCCTCTTTTATCCACTTTGTTTTGGTCATATATGCTAACCTAGATGATTCCCTATTTTCCCACTCTTGTAATTCCGCTATTTTAGCCATTAATTTTGCATTTAAATTGCCATCAAATTGCCATCAAATTCTTCCTGTAGCTATACTTCGATTTACTTCATCTAAAGTTCCAGTTGCTGTATTTTGTTTTCTACTCATCCGAAGTGGGTCTTGTTCCATTCTCTAAGATGAATTCTCATTTTTTTCATCTTCATCCCAGATTTAACCTATTATCCTCATGTATCATTGAGTTCCATTGTTCCTTAACCAGGGGGTATTAGAGTTGCTACGAATCCACATATTAAGGAATCTATAAGTGTTTGGTGCCGTAATTAAACCATTGGCTTGTGATTTGACGATTTCTTAGACAGGAGGGAGTATGAGGCATGTCCTTTCCAACCAAAAAAATTACTAATGACTAGTACTCTATCTAATTTTGCCTGTATCCTCATTGTGCCCCTGCGTCTGTTACAACATGAAAACTTTTGCCCTCCTGAGTGTAACTCCACAAGTGCACAATTATTCAGGTTGTCATTAAACTTTCTTATTGGTAGGGAGGGGTGGGTCGACCCCCCACATTTCTCCGCATTCGACTTAATGGCATTAAAGTCCCCGAGAACCATCCATGGACTATTCCTAGGTTTGGAGGCTATCAAGTACTGCCATAATTCCCTTCTTTGTGTATAATCACATCTTCCATAAACAAAGGTTACTAGAAAGGGATTTGTCATCTTTTTTGTACAAATCGGTGATCTCCTATGTGCACATACTCACTAATACAAACTCTTGGTCCTCTTTCAAAAAAAAACAATAATTTCTCATTTACCTCCTCATTAGCAACACAGTTCGGACATTGAGTTAAAAGTGCTAACATATCCATTTGATTACAGAATTGAAAGGCTCGTCTATTGCAAACAGACGCACTTGGAATTTATTTATCAACAATTTTAAATATTTTTTGGACGTACATAGACCTCTAATATTCCAATAACAAATATTATTCAACATTTAAATAAATAGTAATGAGACTCACTTTGGATGGCGAGATGATTAGTTAAAGAGCTTTGAATGCACAATTTTTTTTGTTAAGCCAAATTTCATTAATAAAATAAAACTGTACAGGGTAATGGTTACAATGTTTTCTAGAAACAACTGATATTTATAAGTTTAAAGATATCAAATTGGATCACTCAATCATTGTAGCTCTGTTATCGAACAGCAAAGTCCTTAGCTCAGTGTGACCGCAGGCATCCTCCCCCCCATTGCTGGTACATGACTCTTTCAACTTCATAGTTGTCAGCATATTAGTTATCTAGACACAACTCAACTATATAGGTCATAGTCATCAACATATAAGCAAGTTATACAATTCTAGTTTTTCTATCATGATTGTTTCCTTTGTTCTTCCACTATTTAGGGATAGCTTGGCTACAGATATGTGTGGACAGGGTTTGAGAGCTCACTCATCTCTACTATGATTGATCTATGCTGGTACATGACTCAACAAGTTTCATAGTTGTCAACATATCAAGTCTATCACTGAGCTTGGTACACAACTCAACTGTAAGTTCATAGTCATCAACTTTTCAGCACTAGCTTAACTAATGGGGATTCAAACGTCCTTAGTATCAACTCTTCAATCCACATTGAGTATTCGTACAATGCTCTACTTGAATCCCCAACATGTGTTTCTTCATATGTATTGATGAGAGCCTCATTCCCTGGCCTATCCTTCACAAGTCCATTACTCAGGTTGCAAAATGTAGACAGATGATAGGTTGTAGCAGCCAGCCAGTTAGTGAGTAGGAGAAGGACCTTTCATGTCTTCCAGCTTTGATCCATAACAATGTGTTCCTCTGAATTTTTTAAGCTATGTTCTGTATGTTCAGCTCCACATCCTGAAAATGTGCATGATTCCATGATTTCCATACTGTCCAGGTCATAGCTATCCAAATGAATTTCAAGGCATCTATGTCCGTTGCTAGTGGTGTTGCTCCAACAAATGTTTGTACTGATGGTGCCTGTTGATCACTTAAAGTATCAACCTCTGGGAGGATAGCCATTCCTTCATTGCCTTCTAAACTTGTAAAGTTATTTTGCATTTTGTGAATAAGTGCTCAGATGTCTCCTACTCTGTGCAGCATAATGTGCATTTTATTTTATGGCCTTCAGGTATGATATGTCTCCTTTGTAACATCTCCTTAGTTGGCAGTGCATCTTGTAGTAGTGTCCCTGCGAAAAAGGATGTCTTGTTCGGTGAGAATCTATTCCAGATGTAGTGAAGATCTCTTGCTTCTTCAACTGTGAAGACTGGTGGTATACCTGCAATGATCTCTTTGTATGTTGTCCTAACAGTGTAGCTGCCTTCTTTGCTACCTTCAAATGTATAGCCATCTGTTAAAAATAGTGAAATTACCAAACTGCCATTAGTGATTGTGCAATTACCTATTTGCCCTTAATGAGTCGTTTGATCTGAGCCTTTGATGTGTTAATGTGATCCTACGGTTGACATGCATTTGGAGTGAATCCGTGCCACTTGGTTTTGAGTGTTTATAGCCGTTGATAAG
>JAOWBN010181349.1:0-16968 GCA_028565015.1 Pinguicula moranensis
TTTGGTTATTCGGTTCGGTTATGGTTATGAAAAATCATAACCGAAATTTTTCGGTTCGGTTTTCGGTTATAACCGATAAGTTCTGGTTATAACCGAAATTTACTTTTTTCAAAAACCTAAAATCTATTTTTTAAACCCTAAAACCTATTTTTTAAAAGATACAATGGTTGGTTAACCGAAAAACCGAATCGAATAACCGAATTCGGTTTTTCGGTTCGATTATGAAAAAACATCTCGGTTCGGTTATGGCGACACCGAATAACCGAATAAGCACCCATACTTCAAATAATCTCAATTCTCAACAATTAAACATCTCGCTTTTGCTACAATAGATGAGAAGAGTATTACAACCTGGGCCAACAAAGAAAAGTCGGGTCAGCAGATTCAGGTAAGAAATTCTCATGTAAGAACCCCTATTCTCCCGTTCGAGTGGCGTGGAGCTCTTCCCCGTTTCCTCTCCTTTCAATTCAATAGCGCTTCCCTTGCTTCATCGATTAGATTGGAAAAGCCAACTTGACCGTCGACACGGAAAGAAAGGGAATCGAAAGTCAATCGCACCAAGACCAAGAGGACGGACTTCTTCACAAAGGTAATTTTGGCAGACTGAAGAGGAAATTTTGGGGGAGGTGGTTCAAAAATTTTGGAAAAAATATTTATAAAATTGGGTTGTCGTATTTTGGGGAAAAAATTTAACTGACTTTCTTCTTCTTATTTTTGCTGAGGTGACATGATTCTTGTCATTCTTGCTCTTGCGCTATATCAGTTCCGAAATTGAAGAGCCCGATGAAAATTCAGTGTTATTATTTTCTCCGGCTTGGACCCGATGGCCCAATGAATTAATTACGAGAGAATTTGATTGTAATTGCAGTAATAATGGACTAATTTCTAATTTGTGATGGTGAATCAATTGAAAAATATTCTGAGTATTTTGTTTGATTTTGAAAAACCTTTAAAAAGGAATCAAATGCGGAAGAAGTCCAATGTTTGTTTGTAGTTGTAGGCTTGTAGCTGACTTTCACGCGAACCCCACCGACCCGCGGGCCCCACCTCTCACCTCCCAGAAGTCCGCATCTTCTCCGAACAAGCAACTTCCTCTGTCGCCTTCAATTCACGTTCACCCTTTCTAATTTCTATTCTATAGATAAACTGTATGCATACTCTGTATCTGCTGCAATCGACTCCAACAACAACGACTATATTAACAATATTACTCGTCTGGTCTTGTCTTGATCGTACATGTCAGAGAGAGATTTACGGAGAAGGATTCCGGACAACCGGAGATCGATCAGTAGAAACAGGCCACCGAAATTTTCGCCGTCGACTTCGGCGTTTTATCGACGCAGACTCAGGCCGGCCGGGTCGAGGATGTCGGACAGCAATAAGGTTTTGAAGAGAAGCAAGTCGGAGCCGACGCTGCTTATGACCGGTGGCCTGGAGGTGGTGGTGGTGGCGGAGGCGGAGGAAGAGGAAGGAGTGCTTTTCCGACCGAAGACGTGTGCGGACGTTTTCTCGTCTCAGGACTATTTGGTGCCACGCTCACCGGTAATATTACATATTATATATATATATATATATAAATATTAATTGCTTTTAATTCGCTCATGCAATTAATTAGTAACTACCTTTTTGGATTTTTTTCATACATTCTTTGTTCAAAATTTGTATCGGAAACCTGGCTCTGCCTTGGCAAATAGTGGACATTTTTTACGGCTATTTTTTTTCAGGTGTATAATAAAGATGCGAAGGTTGTTTTGAATGTGACTGTGGAAGGCAGTTCCGGCCCGATTCGAACGATGATCCAATTAGGCGCCAACGTCGACGAGACGATAAATCTTGTAGTGGACAAGTACAATGAAGAAGGGCGAACTCCTCGGTTAGATAAAGGTGCAGCTTCGACATGTCAACTCCACCATTCCAATTTCAGTCTCCAAAGTAAGTCGTGATGCTTTTCCAGTCACATTCATCTCGTGAAGTGCGACTTTATGAGTGAATTGAATGAACTTCTGGTAGGTTTGAGCAGATCGGATTTGATCGGAGATGTTGGTGGCAGAAGCTTTTACCTTCGCAAGTGCGGCAGCGGCCGGAGTGACGATAGTGGTAAAGAGCATACTTCCGCCGCTACATCCAATTTCTGGGAATGTTTGAAGAAAATCATCAGAAAAACACGGAATTTCTGGAAATGTTTTATTCCTTGCGCCTGATGCCAGGCCAGGATCGATCCTATTCTTGTCGTCACTGTAAATTAGGAAATCCGAAATCTCAATGGTGTTTGTTTGGTGTGTCTGTCTATACATTGGGTTGGGGTCGGTCGGTCGGGGCCCCTCCCTTGTAAAAAGAAAAGTTCAAATAGGAACAATTTAAGTATAAACAGAACAAGAGTCGATTTTAATATTTTAAATTAATCGATATAGTATTTTATTCTTCTTTGATCGCTTTCATTGAATTAGAATTCGAGTTTCAATAGAATCCTTAGCCTTGTCATTCATGACCGTATAAAACATTCGCAAGCAACTGAAGGAATGAAGAGTCTTTCTCTTCCCCTCTCGGTTTTCTGCTACAGATCATCACACTGATTCTTTTCTTTCCAAATAAAATAACTGGAGCTCGACCCTCCAACCTCCAGCGTCTTGTTTTGTGGTTTCCGTATTTGACCCAACTCTAAGCAATTTGAATATATAAAGAATTGTCCGGAAAAGTATGGGAAATGTCTGGGCGTGGCTACTCTTCTTCCTCATTCTCATCGCCCTCGTTATGATTTTGGTGTTCCAGGTTTGTATTCTTTCCCAAAATGATTTGATGTGGATGATTGATTCCCCTTTTGTCCTTAAGTTGATTGTGCTGCATTGTCGTCATGCTAGCGATAATTCCCTTTTCTGATTTTGAATCTTCAAATACTGGGCGTGTATATACATATGTTGCCCTTGTTTGGATAAGTTAGTGGTGTTCATCTTGTACTGGAGTATGATAATATCTGGAAGTTTCAGTAGCCACAGATGTGGAGCTTTTGTTTGAAGATCGATATATCCTCACTGCTTTTGGAAATTGCAAATCCTTGCCTTTGATTTGCCTGATAGTCAATATTGGATTTTTATTAAGGTTGCTTGTATTGCATTAGTATAGGGTAATATAAAAGGAATTGAATCTTCTGCTACGAGTTTCGGGCTTACTACAAGTAACTTGCAATTTTTCAAACAATTTAGGCTGGACTTGCAGTTTTCTAGTTTTGAGATGTTCAATTTGGAATGGAGCCTTCTGTTTTGCAATGCAAAGAATTCCACCAAACATATGCCATAGTCTAGGAAGGGTTACTTATTAGTCTGGGATAGTTGTTTTCAAAGTTAGCGACTTGCAGTGGCTCGAGTATTTAAAAGCTACTTACATTTCAAAATCAGTAGGGTAGGAGTTACTCAAACAGCTGCAGCATTGGGCAGTATATATATATCATGTGGTGAACTTATGAATGCTACAAATCTGGGGAAGCTAATACTCCAGGATAATTTTATTTTCATTTACCAGAACGCTGGGCTGTAATACGTTATACGAAGAAAAACCAAACTGCTAAGGCCTCTGAAAAGTTATTTTTCCCCAAGATGTTTTCTTTCTCATTTATAATCTTTAGCTTTCCACTGCATCGTATTGTTGATTATTGCATAGCATAATATGTATTACAGTTGTTCATTCATTGTCACAAAAGTAGTGTGCAAATAGCTGAGGATTCTGGTTTTGGGCATTGAATTCACCGCACGAATACTTAAATGAATGTTTTGCTATTTCCTCTATCCTGGTTTTTCCGCATTGTATTCACCGTAGGAATACTCAATGCTACAAATCTATTGCGAACGTATTGAAGTTCTACCGTGGGAGGTTGATCTTGTCTAATATCCAGTGCGGGGGAAAGACTGTTTTTTTATTGTAACAGTTGTAAATGACCCCTGGCGAAACCTTTGTTCATTTGGATTTTTGACATTTACTTGGAACTTACTGCAGCTCATCTGCTTGGCTGATCTCGAGCACGATTACATAAATCCTTACGATTCAGCATCTCGAATAAATGCGGTGGTTTTACCTGAATTCATCATGCAAGGAGTTCTATGCTTCCTCTTCCTTGTAACGGGGCATTGGATTATGTCACTTCTCAGTATTCCTTACCTGTACTACAATGTGACAACGTAAGATCACTGGATTTTTGCTTTACCAGCGTTTAGCTTAGGTAGATCAAAGTTTTTAATCTTGCTTTCATACTCCCATTACTTTAATTCTCTCGAATTATGCATGTTCCTGTTCCACCTCTCTGTTTTTTTGTACTTCAAGAGGTTACTGCACTGCACGTATTGAAAAGATCATCACTCTTACAATTTGTTCGCTCATCGTATCAGGTACCTTCAAAGGCAGCACCTTGTAGATGTAACTGAAATGTTCAGCTTGCTGAATCATGAGAAGAAGCGGCGCTTTTTCAAGCTTGGTCACAGCATACTTCTTATATTCATTTGCCTGTTCTGGTGAGTGAAAATCATGAAACCCCTTGGCCCTAATGATCCTTCCACTCCTTTCAACTTTCTTAACTGAATTGTAAATTGTAATGCTAATTGTTAAGGATGATTTACAATGCTCTGGACGAGGAGTTTCATGGTGGCGACTGATGTTCTTTATCTGTCATCGGCCATCGCTGCTGTATCTATCGAAGGAAACGTGATTCAGAAGAGTTGAATCGCCTTTTTCTGTAATTTTATACACATGGATCCCCTGTAGCATTGTTTTAGATTTAGTATTAATCTGTTGCTTAGGACGGATTTTTTATCTGAAATAAAAATGTCACAACCCAGCAAGAACGTAGTTGCGTTTCAAATGAGGGCTCATCATATGCGACAGTCAACTCACAAAGCGAATCTTGCAAACTCAGGAAAGGGAAGGACAACAAGTCAACAACTATCCCCAAGTATGTAAAATAGATATAGTAACCATCCATTATAACAATCAACGGATGAACTAACCGAGACCAGTTGTGGATTCCTTCCGTGGGGAATCTGCCTTTATCTGTGGAGGCCTCACTATTCGATCGACGAGACCATATTCAAGAGCTTCCTGAGCAGTGAAGCGCTTCATTCGGCTTAGTGTTGAACTATCAGGCTATGCTGATAGCTGATTCAGAGAAGCAACATGTGATGGTTGATGATGTCGAGAGAGAAGATCACAAACCAGAGTCATCTTCAGGAAGACGCGGAAAACATGATTTGTGCGTTGAAGTTTCTGTCAAGAAAGGCGGAATTCAAGCCATAAGTGAAAACACGCTTTCGAAGGTTTATGAAGAAAGACACGTGGATGGAGAGCTGACGTTCGATCCACCGTGATCAGATGAAGGAGATAGAAGACGAGTCATTCACGATTTCGACACGTTTTTTTGCAAGTATAAAATGTTAGATTACTACTGTTGAACTGTAAGGATTGAACTTGACAAATTGAGCTGAGATGTAATGCGGGTTTTTTTCCTTCCAATCGAAAGCAGAGGATTTTAGCCCTAAATTCTCATCTCTCGAAATATTCACGTAAATTGCAACATGGTATCGGAGCGGGATTGATCTACTTCCTGATTCTGCAGATAAAGTCAATTGTGGGTTCCCAAAAGCTTGAGCATGACGCTCAGTGAGGTGGACAAGGAAAAGGAGCTGCTTGCGATGAAGCGCAAGCAGCAAATGGATGATCTGTTGAATGAACAGTTGCAGGTGCACGGGTCGGACAGCCCCGGTATGCAACTGGTTACAATTATGCTAGACGAGTCCAACTTCTTGATCTGGCGCAGTGCGATGGTGTCGGCACTTGAGGCCAAACTCAAGGTTGGGCTCATTGATGGATCAATAAAAAAACCAGCTGAAGATTCAACTCTGTATATGAGGTGGAAGCGAGCCAACAGTCTCGTGTGTTCATGGCTCCGTGGTGCAATGACTACTGATCTGATGAAAACATACATGTTTGTCTCAGATGCGAGAGTCATGTGGGAGAGCCTTGAGAGACGCATGGGGACTACTAATCTGCCCCATTTATTTGATCTGAAGAGAAGGATGGCAGTCATGAGACAAGGAACTATGAGTGTCTGCGATTTCTTTGGAAAACTAAAAGTCATTTGGGATCAATATGAACAGCTGCGCCCCACTCCTTATATTGAAGGTGACATCGGTGAAATGTTGAGAACACGAGACAATGAGGACAAGGTGATGGTGTTTCTGATGGGGTTAAATGATGTATTTGAAAGTGAAAAGGGGCATATAATCCGAACAGATCCGCTGCCTAATCTGGATGTGGTTTACAACATGGTGATATCTGTAGAGAAGCAAAAGCAAGTCAGCATTAATCTCACAGCAGGACAGGATGGTCTGAACACAGCCATGATGGTTAGAGGAGGGAGTTGGAAAAGAGACTCAGGAAACACTTCGAAAAATGCAAAGAATCAGTTGAAATGTAGTCACTGCACCAAGTCAGGACATACAGTGGAAACGTGTTACCAGCTCAAAGGATACCCGGAGGGATGGAGTGATAAAAGAGGGGACAGAAGTCATCTCAAATGCACACATTGCACAAAACCAGGGCATGTAATTGAAGAGTGCTACAGGTTGAACGGGTATCCTGATGGATACTTCGATCAAAAGAAAAAGGGACCTCAAAATTATAGTGCAAATAATGTGATGAGTGCAAGCAGCAGAGGCCTCACTGACACGCCGCTGGATGCAAGTGGGGATGAGATTCAGAATCTCTATGAGATGATGGGGCATATGCAGAAGGAATTAAGGAAAATCACTATGGGAAAAGGATCTGATGAGCATGGTGGGAAGATGATGGTGAATATGGCACATTTTGAGGATTTTGCAGGTAACAAAACTTTTAATTCCATGTTGAATTTCAAGAAAATCGATGTATCTGTGCAGGAGTGGATTATTGACACTGGGGCGACAAACCACATGTGTGTTGATTATCACTGTTTGATGAATGTGCACAAATTTCAATCCTTAACGCCTGTTTGGTTGCCGGATGGAAGCACAAAGTCTGTTGAGGGTAGTGGTGATGTGGTTTTGTCTGATATGGTGATGTTAAGATCTTGTCTTTATATACCCAGTTTTAAATATAATCTATTATCAGTCCGAAAGCTGACAAAAGATTCAGGACTTGGTTTCTATTTTTTTCCTGATCAGTGCATGATACAGGACCTTGATACGCATGCCATTGTTGCTGTGGGGCAAGTTAGGAGGGAGTTGTATATCCTCAGTGCAGAATCTTTCAGTCCAGACGCCGTATGCAAGGCAAATACAGAGTTCTCAACTTACATGGGAGCTGTCACACAGGGAAAATCACATAATCTGCAGAACGTTTTGTGTAAGGCCAATGTAGTTTTGTCTCCAAGCTTGCTGCATAAACGAATTGGGCACCCTTCTGATGATGTACTGAATCACCTGAAGGTTTTGATTGACAACACAAATGTAAATAGATGTGCTGAAGCTTGTGATGTATGTCCTTTATCTAAACAATGTAGAATGTCTTTTGAAAACAGTTTGAGCAGATCAGATCAATGTTTCTCCTTGGTGCACATGGATGTGTGGGGGCCGTATAAGCAACCCTCTATTACACTTTGTCAATATTTCCTAACAATAGTTGATGACTGCAGCCGATGCACGTGGACTTTCTTGTTCAAATATAAGACACAAGTGCATCAACTCACTGAGGGGTTTGTGGAGATGATCAAAAACCAGTTTGGGGTAACAATTAAAACTGTAAGAACAGATAATGGGTCAGAGTTCCTGAATGAACAATGCACAGAGTACTTCAGGAAAAATGGAATCGTGCACCAGAGAAGTTGCCCCTACACGCCACAACAAAATGGACGAGTGGAAAGAAAACACAGAACGTTGCTCCAGATTGCCAGATCCTTGTTGCTTCAAGCTGGACTTCCGAAGATGTTCTGGGGAGAAGCACTGCTTGCAGCCACATACCTACTTAACAGGTGGCCAAGCAAGTTGTTGAAGTGGTCATCTCCATATGAGGTTCTGCATCAGACTAAACCAGATCTGACAAGGTTGAGAGTATTTGGATGTGTTTGCTATGTGGCGGATCACAGAAATGGGAAAGACAAGTTGGATGCACGTGCATTGAAAGGAGTTTTTGTGGGATATCCATCATGTCAAAAGGGATATAAGGTGTACATTCCAACAACAAAACGGATTGTGATCTCAAGAGATGTAAGTTTCCGTGAAGATCAGTTTTCATTTTCTGGGTGTGATGTGGGCGTTGCAGGACCTCTCTCTGTCAATGATGGCTTTGATGACAGAAACGTTGGTGGTCAAATAGATGCTGAATCTATGAAGCAATATCAGGAAGGAAGTATGCCTCAACAGCAACCTGATAAACACAAGTTTTCTGAAACAGAGGAATCTACAGAACTGAATCATAAATCTGATGAATTGGGATTTCAACCACTGGTGCCTGAACAGACTGAAACTGTGTCAATCAGGCGTAGCTCAAGAGCAACAAAGCCACCTGCATGGCTTGATGATTTTTATGTATTCTCTGATAAAGACAATGCGGACAGCAGCAACTTGGTCTCACCTTCAGATTCATCCTGCCTATTTACAGGTTCCTACTGCCACTTTGCAGCAAATCTGTCATCCGTAGTGGAGCCTAAAAGCTATGCACATGCTCAAAAGGACCCGAAATGGATAGCAGCTATGCGAGAAGAGATTGCAGCACTTGAAACCAACAGAACCTGGGAAATGACAACGCTTCCAGAAGGGAAGAAAGCAATAGGCTCTAAGTGGATCTACCGGGTAAAATGCAGATCAGATGGCAGCGTGGACAGATATAAAGCCAGATTAGTGGCAAAGCGATATAACCAGGTTGAGGGTGAAGACTACACAGAGATATTCAGCCCAGTTGCCAAGGCAGTGACGGTCAGACTGTTATTTGCCATAGCTGCTTCAAAACAGTGGGCAGTGCACCAAATGGATGTCAACAATGCATTTCTGCATGGGTCTCTAGCTGAAGAAGTGTATATGTATCCCCCTCTCGGGTATGAGAAGGCAAAGAAGGGTCAAGTATGTCGCTTGCACAAATCTCTTTATGGCTTGAAACAAGCTTCAAGGCAATGGAACCTCGAATTCACATCAAAACTGCTGGATTTTGGATTTCACCAATCTTATCATGATTCTTGCTTATTTACCCTTTCTACATCTACTCATCAACTGTTTCTGCTTGTATATGTTGATGATGTGTTGATCACAGGGACTTCCATGCTTGAGATGAACAAAGTGAAGACCTATCTCAATGAAACATTTACTATAAGAGATCTTGGAGCAGCTAAATATTTCTTGGGAATGGAAATTGCTAGATCCAAGCATGGTATTTACATCAGTCAACGGAAGTATGTGAAGGACCTGCTTGCTGATTGTATGCACCAAGATTGCTGTCCGGCAGACACTCCATTACCTGGTGGTTTTAAATTTGAGGCAGATGATCAAGAAAGTTCAAGCTTATATCATGATCCTGAACGGTACAGAAGACTGATAGGAAAGTTGCTGTATCTTGGGTATACAAGACCAGATCTCACCTATTCGGTCCAGCAACTAAGCCAGTACATCCAGAGGCCACGAGATTCGCATTGGAATGCAGCAAAACATGTGCTGCGATATTTAGCCGGTAACCAGAATCTGGGACTTTTCTACTCAAGTTCGTCTTCAACCAACATCACAGCATATAGTGATGCTGATTGGGGGAGCTGCAAAACTACTCGGCATTCACTTACCGGATACTGCATTTTTCTAGGAACTAGTCTTGTGTCCTGGAAGACCAAAAAGCAGGCCACAATTGCTTGTTCGTCTGCAGAGGCAGAGTACCGGGCGATGGCAGCCACGATAAGAGAAATACAATGGATCTTGTACATGTTGACAGACTTTGGGATTGTGTCTGCACTGCCAGTTCCATTCCAGTGTGATAGTCGAGCTGCTTTAGACATTGCTGCGAATCCGGTGTTCCATGAGCGCACAAAACACATAGAAATAGATTGCCATGTCGTGCGAGATCAGTTGAAGTTGGGACAGATACTGCCACAACACATTTCGTCCCAAAACCAACTTGCGGACATCTTCACAAAGGCGCTTCCGCTGTCTGGTTTTCGAGCTATTCTTGGCAAGATGAGTCTGTGGAACGCTCATCTTGAGGAGGGGGTGTTGAACTATCAGGCTATGCTGATAGCTGATTCAGAGAAGCAACATGTGCTGATTGATGATGTCGAGAAAGAGGATCACAAACCAGAGTCATCTTCAGGAAGAAGTAGAAAACATGATTTGTCCGTTGAAGTTTCTGTTAAGAAAGTCGGGATTCAAGCTGTAAGTGAAAACGCGCTTTCTAAGGTTTATGAAGAAAGACACGTGGATGGAGAGCTGACGTTTGATCCGCCGTGAAGGAGATAAAAGACGAGTCATTCACGATTTCGACACGTTTTCTTTTCTTCAAGTATAAAATGTTAGATTACTGTTGTTGAATAGTGAGGATCATTTTCGATACATTGTGTTGAGATGTAAAGTGGGTTTTTTCCTTCTAATCGAAAGCAGAGGATTTTAGCCCTAAAATTCTTATCTCTCAAAATATTCGCATGAATTGCAACAATTGTGTCCTAAATTTGGTATATAAAGGCTACTGACTTTCCATCAGTCAATACTAGTTAGACACGGACAACGGTTACCTTACAAGATATAAAGATATAGTGTGTGTAAACATTCTTACCCACAACCAGGTTATGAATATTTGAGATATCCGACTTCCTCATATCAAGGAAAGCAAAGCATCAGGAATGTTAGATTGCAGCGTAATCTTGATGGAGAAGCGTTCACACAACAAATTAACTTTTCAATAAATACTGGAGGTATCTCAAGGCGTAAACTCCGAAAACAGGAATAAGGCATCACAAAACTGATGATTCCCAATTGATAGCCATCAAACTGAATTTAGATCCGTACCATGTAAAAACAACTGTTCTTGGGCAAAACGTACTTATGGTCCAAGAATTCAGCCTCTATGTCAGCATTGTTCACATTGGCAACAAGGTTGTCAAATACTGGAATGACACTTTGATTGCATGAGTTCAAGCCTGCAGAAAATATAAAACAGCATATATTTCCAAACAAACATGAAACTGCACAAATCTCCAATGCAACTTTCTGACTCATATCAATGAGATGAGAGGATCATGCACTAAAATTATGTTCTGACCAAGAAAAGGTAACCTACATTTTGAACTGCTGTATCATCTTTATGAACTTTAAGAGCAATCTCATAGAACAGAGCTTGAAAGACACTCCCTAATTCCACAACATCAATCTCATTCTCCCGCACCAATGATTCTCCAAAGCATTCCCCTTCATCCTTCCTCAAATTCTTCAAAATGCCCAATTGATGATTTGCACTAAGCAAAGCTTGATGAGCCTTAAACAATGCGAGTTTCACCTCCTTGAAGAAGAAATCAGCAATTAATATCAGTAAAGAAAATTAAATAGCAATTCAGCCACAGAAATGTTTGATCACTCACCCGGTGATGCCGATCCGCCATTTGCTCGCGCGAGTTGATAATCTGGGTTTTCTTCTCCTCCTTTCCGTTTCTCCCTTTAAGCTTTCTAGAGACTTTACGAGCATCGTCTCGGTTTTCATCGCCACAAAGCAAATAGGAGAAGAAGCGGGAGTAGTAAGTGGAAGGAGAAACAAATTATTTATATGAACTTCATCTTCTTAGTTCTTACTACTTTCCATGACAAGTAATAGAGGAATCTTGGTCGAAGGTCGATCTGATGAGTTGTCACCAGGCCTTCTTTCCCCTCATTGCGTAACCGCACCATTGATACAGCGCCACGTGTCTCTTGTCGAGCAAACGCTGTCCGAAAATTCATACTTGTGACGATAGAAATTTACTGCCCTCCTATAAATTATAATTAAGTTCGCTTCGCAGTTAAGTCTTTAAGTCTGACTGGTGTGGATTGGAAAGGGACCATCAATCTTGCTACTCCCAAAAGGTTTGATCTTTGGATGGTTTATTTGGCATGGTAGATTGTGGGTTAGTTTCTTCATGTTCATTCTGATCTGTTCTATTTTGAAATACATGCAATTGCAACATTGTCATGCCAATTTCTTCTGGTTTTCTATTCTTAGAGCTTGCTTAGTTGTGTTTTAGAAGGAATTTTCCTGCTTTTGTGAAACAGGATGGTTAGTAATAGGTTTTCTCCATTTGAGCTGAAGCATTGGCCCAGTTCAATCAATTCTGTTTTTAGCCTAAGGATTCTGTGTTCTATGATTTATATAAACAAGAGTTCTTCTCATATGCTTTGCTATATTCAACTTCTTCACAACACACGCACATTACGGTGAATTTCTTATTCTTTTTCCATAACCAGGATAAGCATATACACTTACTATTAAGCACAGTTGCTCGAACTTCCCATGTTTCCTCCGGCTCAGCACCCTTCAATCGATCAGATTGATTTATATTGGACTGACGAGGAAGTTATCAAGTTACTTGATGAGTGCATCCAAGGACCCCTTCTACCAAGCAATGTCCTAGTGAATACGTGCCCTTACAAGTACCCACCCTCGTATCTACGAGGTTTGCCTTGTTAGATCATCAACATTGAGTTCAATCTTGACAGTATATGACGGTGTTTCGTGATCTTGCAGAAGGAATTTGGTACTTAGTTTGTGCAGAAGAGAAGGAATCTGTTTATGGATTCTGGAGAGCTAAAGGAGAAACTTGCAAAATTTATGTGAACAATAGAGTAAATGGTTGGAGACGGACACTGGAATACTTCCAGGGCCAAGCCCCTTATGTACAGCCAACTGAGTGGCTTATGCAAGAATACTGGCTGTCACAAAAGGGATCATGTCAGAAACAGGCTTATGTAAAAACTTGTGCTTATTTTTAAACTGTTTTGAAAACACACTCGGCAATAGAATACAATGTTTATATCTGTTTTCTCTACGTTTCAGCACTTTTTTAAAAGCACTGCATACCGAAATCACTGCCTTACTCTGAAGGGTATTCTACTCAACTTACACATTGAGGCTATTGTGCAGGATTCCAGAGTGTTGTGCAGAGTTTTCCTCTGTAGTGGGAACAACAGTCACATTATTGACAGAAACCTGCAAAACAGCCAAACAATCATCGAATCAGACAAGATAAATTCGGTGGCCTCTGTTAATTTGGACTCTAGATCCTCTTGTCCAGATTGTTGGAGTAAAACTGAGGTTAGTTAGATTGCACCCTTCATGCAAGAAGTTTCACTTAAGCAATTGTTGAAGAAATAACCAAAAGAGGATCCACATTTAGACATGCCCTCTCCATATCAATTCAATTGAGTACAAATTGTGCAGCACCCCGTCATTGTTGATGGATTTGATTTACGAAATATTTTACAGATGTGTCACTCTGGTTCTGTAGGTGGTTGATATCGAACCGGTGTCTTTGTCGGAACTGGATTGTTTCCTGAGAGGTGACTACTTGGAATTGAATGATCTGCAAGATTTTCATTTAAATTCTCCAATTTCAGAGAATTCAAGTTGCTGCGTTGATGTGGAGGATTCATCATCATCTTTGGGGGAGAAAGGAATGAATGCTTCAGGGAAAAGTTCAAGATACAGTTTCACAGCATGAAAATTATTCTTTCTTTTTTCTTTTTACTATCATTGCAACGTTCATTAGGTTGTCTCTATCAGCGCCACTGCCTATTCCGACAACGTGCCGGGCTCTAAAGTATTGACTATAACATCAATAACAAATTTGGAAAATTTTATCTTCTTTATATTTTCTGAACAGGTATATTTATTTATTTATTTTATTTATTTTATATATTTTGATTTTTGTAAACTAATTTGTTATGGTGAATGTTCGTATTTTTTTATTTTTTATTTTATAAGAATCTTATTTTCAAATCAATTAATTGTTCCCCTCCCCTCACCACCTTGGAATAACCCAATGTCATTAGTACTATTTAAGTGTAAAACATGTATTTCATAATCTCTTTAGGAAAAAAAAATTATTTCTGACCCCAATGAATTACACCAATAGAGTCTCAAATGATTCAAAATATATTTTAAGTATCACTTAAAGAGAATTGCAATTTTAATATCGCAAGATAAAAAGAATATTTTTGCATTATATATTTCGAAAGAGTTACAATTTTAATGCCCATAATTTTTTTATAATTCTATCATTTTTATTAAAATACAAAACATAAACAATCCCATAACGAGGGGCATCAAGATTCTGCTAGAAATGCAATTTTGTGTTAACTGTGGAAGTATAATTGAAGATGTGGTGCATCTATTTATTGAATGTGCAACTGCGCGTGCTCTTTGACAAGGAACATACAATTGATTTGGAGTGCAGTATACGGAGACTACCAATATTTTATCACATTTCAACTGGCATATGAGACAGCCGAGAAGCAAAGTTGGGACTAATATTTGGAAAGCCATTTATTTGGGAGGCTACGATTTGGACTTTGTGGTTTGAACGGAATTTCATAAGATTTGACAAGAAAACTGCTGCATTCTCCCCGCTGGAAAGCATCAAGCTCATGACATGGCAGTGGATCTCGGCTTCAAAGCAAAATTTTAGAGGCACCACTATCGGACACTGGTTTAGATATCCGTTCTTATATTTTTCAATTCTCTTTGTATGACTGTATGAATATAGTGGTCGAGGTTGGTTATGACAATGGCTAAACTGATGCAAGGACGAGATGAGTCTCACGTCAGTTAGTTTACCATATACTTGCATAACCATGTTCTTTTTTTAAGCCATTTGGCTATTAATAAACCTTTAATTACCAAATATGTATATATATATATATATATATATAAACATTGCAATCAAGTTCAAAAATCCCTATCCAATTTTAGTTTGAAATGTCCCTTTCCGGCTGTCCTTTGTGCATCCGAGTTTTGAATATTTTTCTTTCATGCCAAACATCTATGTTGAATTTAATCCTTTAAATTACGGCTTGGAGCATTAGCATAAAAGAGATCCTTCGATAATTGTATGAGATTTAACTTTAAAGTCTTGTCCTATTGTAGGGAGATGGGCTGGGCCAAATGGGCTCTGCCCACTGCAGCCGCCAGTTACAAAACAGTTCATGGGCTCGGCCCACCTATTTGTTTTTTTGCGGTATTGAGCCCGCGCGTCTGGTCTGCCGCCCGTTTTACACTTACAAAAAAAATGTTTTTTCTCCCCGATTTCACCGTCTCTATCACAGTCTCACACACACGATCCTTAGATTTAGATTTTAGGCTTTCACTTCATGTCACGACTTCAGTGTCTTCACTTCACCCGTTCGTTCCCGTTCACGACTTCACATTCACCGGCCACCGCAGTCCGCACCGCTTGTTCTCATTCTCTCACCCCGACTGAACCCGCAGAAAGTACTGTTCACTTATTCCTCAAATGGAACCCTTTCACTGTTCCCGCCCCAGTGGTTTTTTTTCTTTTGGTTCGGATATTAGTTGGTGCTTCTGTATTCATGTTTGTCCATGATCAGCCGCAATGTTATGTTGTGTTCTGTGGCAGAACCAGGCATTAACTAACTTGCATCCTAAAATCTCTGTTATCCTCTTTGATGCATGAATATTCTCTTGGTCACTGAGTTCATGGTCATAAAGTCGGATCTTTATTCGCATTTTTAGATTAATTTAATTAATTTATTTAATTAATTAAATCTTAAGCCCACTTAACCTGAAGTTCGTCTAACTACCCAGTTAATTCTCTATATATAGGCTATGTGTCTACATAGATTAACACACCGCTCACAACTCATGCGTTGAGAACAAGAGAAATATAAGTTTTCTTTCTGATTGTTCCCAATCACTCTCGGGGAAGAGATTTGGTTCGTGGATATAAAAGGGACTTTTATAGCCTCTTCAACGTGATCAATTCAATCCAGGAGATTACGATCCAGAGACGCTTCCGCATCAAACAGGTACCGAATACGATTAGTTTGTATTTAGATTCGTTCGTACTTAGTTTATTTATTAGATCCGTTCTAATTACAGTCTACATGGAGGAAAGCTTGTTGATGTAATGCTAGAAACAGATTCACAAATACTAGTGGAGTGGATTCACAAGAACCACTGTGAGTTATGGTAATTGTGGGACTTATGGGAAGAATTCAAGGAAGTCATAGTTGGGATGAGAGTGAGAGTTCTTCCAACTTGGCTTCCAGTATCCGAATATGGGTATAACTGCTCTTAGTCCGCCTACTACTATTATCCCTTCTCTTCGGCGTAGGTTATTTATATTAGCTTTAGGGTCAATCGAATAGATAGAATATCTAGCGACTTGGTCAGATAGGTGTAGTCAACAGGGGGTGATCCACTCTTATGAAAGGAATATTTCAACTACAGCAGCTTCGTGACCAGGTGGTCTTCGTAATAGAAGAGACATTTGGCGAGTTGCTTGGGCTATCTAATAGTACTGGAAATGTTTAGGATAAGAAAAAACAGCTTTCCTTGCGCGGACTAATGCTGATAGCGAACCTTTAGAAGGTAAAGGTTCTGTTATGTCTCCTTACGTGTCACTAACTGGATCAGGGAGAACCGCTAGAGATCTCTTTACAAGCTATTGTTGGTCTCTCTCTTATAAGGCAGTGAAAACCGTAGCTTGGAGTAGTCCCGATCTCTACTTCATTAAATTCATAATCAACTATACAAAAGATTGCCGATAAATAGAAAGAGATGTCTAAAGAATGATGTGTCCACAGTTGAATGGAGTTATTCTAGACTCTGCCCATGGGGATCAAATGATCTTTTTCTTTCTTTTGTCTTGGATTGCAGAAAAGAAAGATCTAGGTGGGATTAAAGAAATGAAAGCCGACATGAAAAAGAAGACACAGGATTGAGAGGCGGTCGATCGGGGAATGGAGTAGGCGGAAGAAGAGGATAAGAGGCAGGAGG
>JAOWBN010181360.1:0-16967 GCA_028565015.1 Pinguicula moranensis
GTTGGAAAACATTAAGTTTTCAACAACTTTGTAGGCAAATTAAATGTTTGCACTCAAATAGTAAAGTATTATTTGAATTTATTATTCAACTCCTATAAATAGGCTACGTGCCTATTCATTTAAAATAATGATTACAAGATATATACGAGATTTTTCTGCTTGCCTAGCCACCCGAGAGACTAAGATTTGATTCGTGGAAACTTAACGAGACTTTGGTAGACTCGTTATCCGGACACTCGATCCAACTATCACGCTTCCGCAACCGGTAACATTTATCGTATTTGATTTGTTACCGTTATATTCAATATTAGATCTGTTCGATTGAATTGCATATGTTATGGTTCATCTACTTCAGCTTGGCAGAGCTTCCTGGATAAAAACTGCAGTCATCTTTATCGAAACGGGTGAACGTATGGATGAGTTTGAAGCATTTGATCTCGATGGATTGGCTATCCTCATATTAGGTTTTCTTTCCGACTTATGGTCACCAAGTACTTTGGTTTTCTGTTGTTGTTAGATCTGTAATACTTAACCCTATTTCACTATTTCAACAAGGTGCATGTCACTGCACTGTCTTCATGGACAAGTTTACGTTCGAGATGTTGTATGCACAATACAGAAAGATCGACCAGGTTTGTCAGAGTGACTGGTAAATTAAATCTCTACATAATTTATGTTTGCTCATTACATTAAGAAAGGAATGATTTTTATCTCCTGTAGATACTCTGTCCGACACATTCAAGGGAGTTTCAGTTTGAACTAACTATCCTGGAGTCGATGGTAGATGAAGGCAAGCTGAAACTGTTGTCTGATGCACTCATTTGCTGTGCCTTTCATTTACATATATCAGTTCACTCTTGTTAACTATTGTAGAGTTCGAGCGTAGAAATCCGAATCGAATCATGCAACTAGCCTATAGAGTCTGGTCATCCACCAAGATTTGTGAGGAATGCACTCAAATGCTGAAAAACAGCACTAGAAATGTTGCACAGGAGTATGAGAACGTTACCAAGAGATGAAAAGAGATCAACTCTTTTTATACATATATTTATACATATATATATGTATAAAAACCTGGCAGCAATATGGTTTAAGTTCATCGAGCATTTGGATGGAAGAATGTGAATTATGGGAGCTGCAATGGAGGTATTCCAAGTCACTTAGCTATGTCGCTTGCTTGTTAAGAGGATAAAATAGTGAACATATCTGAAGAAAATGTATTACCGCAGTCACTTTTGAACATAGCTGGAATAGTATGTGTTATGAATAGTTCACTTCGTGTGTACACTTACGTACAAGTTGAATGAAGTTTGCCAGATTAAGTCATGTGACATCTTTACATTCTTGAATAGCCCCTTTGTCCTTCATACTGAGACATGAACTCGTCGTTGAATTTCTTGAAACTGGCCATAATTGCAGGCATATCTTCCTCTGCAGGTAAGATGGTGGTCCTCAGATGGAACACACTGCGTGTTTCCGGTTTATCAGTACCATTTTTAACGATTTGATGCTGTATTCTCAAGAAGATAAATTCTGGGGATCAACAAAATTATGTAGTTTAGCTTCTTACCCTTCCTTCTGACCAAATCCAGAACCGGGAACGGTGGAGATGCCCGTGGCTTCGAGAAGCTTGAGACAGTAGAAAACATCTGGTACTTTTCCAGCTTTCTTTGCAGCCTCTATTGCTTTCGGAGGTAACTGTATTTGTGGGAAAGAATACATTGCACCTGCAGAAGGAAGGATCGTATAGCTCAGATGAATGAGTTGACAGGAAGCACAAGAAATTTTATTATCTCGTTTTATGGTTCTGATGTAGGATCCTAGGCAAGGGATATTGATTGAGGAACACTTTGTTCTAAGCTGAAAAGACGTACCTTCAGTAAAATTACAGACAACGTTTCTGCAGCTGTTGAATCCATCAGTCATTATCTGTGCTCTCCTTCGCAAAGACTCAAGGATTCCTTTGCTGCATTACAGTAAGAATAAGTATATATGAGATGCAAACAACTAAGGTATTACTTACTGAGGATTTTGTCAAGGAAAGCCCATTTGGTTAGTTTGGATCCTTGTTATATACTTTGTAGTGTAGAGAGTTTGTCAAAACAGTCTTACCTTTCTCTAACATATCTCTCGTATGATATATCTCCGGGTTTCGGAGGGTTAACCATCAACCCCATCTGTAAATGGAAATGAATAGTTTGGTTACATTTGAGTATTGAACCGGAGAGATCCCATGATCTTTTTGAACAACCACAAACTACTCAATATATTCTCAACCAAGTTGGGATCTGAAATCAGATATCATATACACAACCTTATCCTTATAATTATACAAAGAGGTTATTTTCATTGCGACCCAATATACATTGTGTCATTTGATGTATTGATTTTCAGCCAAACCAAACCTACCTAGTAAATCTTGTCTGTAGACAGGGTGACAGGGTCTGGGGATGGTAAGATGTACGCAGTCATATCCCTATCTCAAAAAAAATAAAAAGACTGTTTCCCTAGAGATCCTAGCTAATGTATTGATTTCCAAGAACTTCACTAATAGAAGCACTGGAATTTAATAGAGTACACAAAGTTAAAAGAATTATTAATGATGACTCTTTTAACTCCATTTGCCATGACACAATGATCTTTTAACAACCATATTATCCAAATATGACAGGTAAAGAGAAGGTAGTGACAGCGGACTTACAAATACTTGTGCAGGGACATTTGGACTCAGTGCTATTGAAGCAACTTTGTATATCTCCTCAACTGTCTGCATTGAAGAATAACTGTGATCACAACGTGTTGTATACACTGGTTTCCATTATGTAAGACTTATTAAGCAAACAGACCTTCGGAGGAATATTAGTCATCTCAAAGTATCCACCTCGTTGCCCACATTCTCCATAAAAACCTTTTGAGATGCTATGAAAAGAAACTAACTGGAGCTCCTTGCTTATGGGTGCTCCCATTTGATTCATAACCTTTCAAGTTTTCAAGGTAAATCTGAGTCATTGTGGAAGATCTTGGAGACTTACAGGGAAAACATTGCAGCATCTGCCTACCTTTTTAGCACTTATGAATGGCCGCTCATCTTGATAAATATTTTGCTGATAAACTTCATCGCCAAGCAGTACCAGATTGTTTTGATAGCAAAATTTTATTACTTCTCTTAGATTTGCTTCACTAAGGCACTGTCCTGTTGGATTTCCAGGGTTGATAATCACCATGGCCCGTACCTGATACCAAATGCAAGGACAAAGCACATAATCTAATCAATATGAAAAACAACCCTTCGTGTGACCTTCTATAAGAAGGAGATGGAAAAAAAGACTAGCAAAAGGGAGCAAATAAATTGGGACAGAAAGAAGTAGTATAATGCCTGGGTTAGAGTTGCTTATGCTCTCAGTACATGCATATAGCAGTACACGAATATTTTCATGCATGTTTGCTGTATATGTATGATGATGTAATCTGAATAATGATGCCTGATTAGTACTATAAATAACACAAAGCCATGCTTACTGTTATTCCTTTAGAACGAGCCTGAGTGACTGACTGACGAAGGTTAACAACATCAAGACCCCAATTTGCAGTCTCTTCAAGATAGTATGGAACAAGCGAACCACCAAAAAGTTGTATGGTGGCTGAGTAAAGGGGGTATTGTGGGACAGGGACCAATATCTGCAAACAGAAAAAACACATTGAGTAGGGATAGAGAAAATGTGTAATGAGAGGAAAGATTGGGACAAAACAACAGAGCGACAGAAAAAGAAGAGAATGAGCTTTAAAGATCATCACCCCATCACCATCACCACGAATAATTGCATTTAGCATTTGCATTACTCCTTTGCTAGCACCATCGGTTAGGTATATGAGTTCTGGATCACTGGCATGACAACAAGATCAATAGAAAGAGTCAAGAGACCAAACGGAAGGCTAGTTTATCACTATAGAGTTAGTCAAGCATTATAACCTTGGATATCCATCACGTCTCTCAATAAACTCTGCCACTTCTTTCCTGATTCCAGGAACGCCACGTGAATCGCTGTAAGCACCTGATACAAAACAAGCAACTTTTTAGTCTTTTATCCCATGCTTAAGCTTTTTATACTCCAATTATAAATCCACTGCTCCATCATTGACTTAAGTATACTTTGAGAATTCAGAAGAAAATCTAGTCTACCTAGACCCCCTGAAGCCAGAGCAAGGTAGTGTTTAGCTCTTGCAATTGCATCAGCTGGAAATACAAGTCCTACATTGGGATCATCCAGCAAGAATGGGGCTTGGCAGAGAGCAACCACCTGAAACAAAATTAATATTAGACAACTCTAACAGGAAGTAGATCAAAAAATTCTTGCAAAGATTAACTGTGGTCCCAAACCTGGCGTGGAAAAGTCAGAGGTTTCTGTCCTAGAGCATGAGGATTGCCAACGTTGGTGAATATAATCTGTAGTACAATAAGAAAATGATGAAATGATTATAACTTACAAGATTTCACAAATCAAGATTGCAGTAGTGCTAAGAAACTAGAGTCTTCTTGATGGCAGCATGCTAATTACAGTATAAATTGTCCAACCATGATCTCCAATCAAACCATTGTGGAGTTAATGTCGACACTGCAATTCAGAACCATGATGTCATTTTTAGTTATTGTAAATACATAGCTGCACGCAAGCACTGCCAGAAACGCTAGTTGATCACCATTACTTACCTCGAAGTCAAACAACTCATGAGGTACATCATGGCAAGAAAATCACGATGAAACAAAATTTTTGAAGGCAAAAATAGATAAAATCCTTCAAGCTGCTGCTTGAGAAGTTCTCTGTGCCTCCATTGGCACAACTCCATAGTTAAGCCACTGAAAACTGTGCTTCCGTAAGCTACTTTATCTATTCCAGAAAGCTCATTGTCTGAAACAGATTACCCTAATCACCCTAATCTCCAGTAGTAGGAAAGTGCAGGACAATCTTAAAACATAACTTACCTTCTTTCCCTCCTTCTGAAGCTCAGTAGCTCGGAGATACAGCTCACCTCGGACAGCATATTGAGATTTCTTGATGTTTTCATTAATATTTTCATAATCCAGTGGCTTTGATGCCATTATGATAAACTCCTTAGACTCTAATTAAAACTCAACCTGGTAACATGAAAAATTTATATTGAATTAGGCAATTCAGAGAAGAAGAGAACATGATTATAGACAGGCTGGCCACGAATTGCGGTGCCCCAAAAGTCTATAAGTCCAAATTGTCTGGAATAAAAAGATTTCCAGCAAGATGAATGCGTGCGTGCGGGCATTAGAATCAAGAATGCTCAAAGAAAGATCATCAAATGAGAAATTGTGGCAGCAGATGAAAAATTTGCAAGATACATAAATTACCAATGATCACTTACGAAAAAAAAAAGAATAATAAAGTAGAACAAAAGTAAATGTGATGCTACTCAAGAATTCTATGGAGAACCCATCAATTATTGAATCTCAACAAAAATCCAAACAGAACGAAAAAACAACCAGAACAAAAACCATTAATAAAATGGCAAAAGAAGAATCTTTCGGTTTAACCGAGTCTAAATGCTGCATGGAGGACGATCAAAAACAAACAAGAGCAATTGTGCATTGAAACCCACCTCGTGACTCGTGAACAGCCTCTGCTTTCGTGAACTCTCCCACTCTGTTCGGAACGCAGTTGAGAACCCAATTCGACAAATTAACTAAAATTGAAGTCTTTATTGTATGATTTCTATGAGCATCATTTATTTCTTCGTGGCATTACAGGCAAGACACCACAGCCACTGAAAAGGGTATAGAATTTTTGGTCCTTATTCGAAGAATGATATTAAAATAAATAAATTGGACTTGACGACAGTTGAAACCGTTGCTCGGATCGATTAAAAAAAAAAAAAATGAATTGTATCGGTCCAACAACTGTGAAATTTAAATTTTTTCACACCTCTATAAATAAACACTCACCCCTTCATTTCATTTATATTAATTGCTATTCTTCTTCAATTATTGTTCTATTATTAGCTCTCTCAATCTATTATTCTTGTTCATTTTATTTAGCAATTTTGAATTATATTTTGTTATTCTACCCAAAAAATGTCGAAAAGAAATATTCATTATTCTTCATTCCCTAATTTCGACGACCTTATTCATTTTGGTGCTTTGCACGATCTTCATTTTGAGTTGGGGGATTATGGAGAAATACAGCCAGAGGAGGAGGAGCCAAATCCAAGTTCAACACCTTCTTCTTCTTGTAGTCGAGGTACTTGTCAATTCCTTCGCATACACATGTCTCAAAATAAAGAGTTGACCGAGGAGAAAATGAACAACTCTTGGATTTTTTCGACAAAATTCTAAATCAAGAAAAAGGGAACGACTACTTTTGGGTTAAGTGTCGTTTATGTGGAAAAAAATTAGTTCAAAAAGGTACAAAAAATTTTATTCTTAAATTTATTTTTAAATGAATTTTTTATTCCTAAAATTATGTATGCATGATTTTTATGTTTTTATTCATAAGTTATTTTTAAATGAAATTTTTAATCTTAAAATTATTTATGCACGATTTTTTTATATTTTATTCATAAATTATTTTTTAAATGAATTTTTTATTCATAAAATTATTAATGTACGAATTTTTAATTTTTTATTCATATATTTATTTAAAAACTTTAATTCATGTATTTTTTTTCACAAGATGGAGGTTGTGGGACATGTCCAAAGCAATTTTATAAGGATTTTTTGTGTAATTTTATTAATAATAGATACAAAAATATGTATATACATCAAATCCATTGGAATGAGTATGAAAAACTTTTAGAATAATATTTTAATAATTACACAAAATTATTATCTCACATATAGATACATAAATATATATAAATCAAGCCCATAAAAAACTTTTAGAATTATTAAAGTATTTTAATAATTACACAAAATTATTATCACAATTATATGAACTCGCTCCACACTTCATTGTTCTCATTTGTGTTAATGTAAGAGCCATTATTACAGTTTTTTTAAAAAAAAAAAATTTTAAAAATGTGTAGATGCTATTAGTGAAGAAATGTGTAAGTTTCTTCTAAATATACCACTACTTAACTTGATTTTTGCCGTTTTTGACCCACGAATTAAATTAGAAAGTTTAAAAATATCATTAGAAGATTATTATTATAGATTTATCAACAAGAATAATGAACCAATCATCAAATATAGCACCATAATTCGAGAAATAACTAATTTGAATGAGTTGTATGTAGAATACCAAAAATATTTAGTTATTACTGTTCAAACTCGTGGTAGTGGTTCTAGTTAAGGATGGACATTTGGGAAAACAAGCTTGGAAAATCCTGAATTTCCAAAATCCCAAAATTCAAAAATTTTGGGACTTCGAGGTTCCGGGGCGGGAATGGGATTGCCCATGCGGCTCCCAAAATATTTTGGTCCGAGAACGGGAACGACCGATTCTCGGACCAAGTCCCGAATGGTGATTTTTTGGGGAAAACGGGACTAAAAAATCCCGAATTCCTAAATCCTGAACTCCCCAACTCCGAAAATTTTGGGACTTCGGGATTTCAGGATGGGAACGTTCGTGCTGCTCCTTAAAAATTTTGTTCTGAGAATGGGAATAGCCTATTCTCAGACCAAAAATCCGAATGGCCACCCCTAGTTCTAGTGAACCAACATTAGGTAGAATGATGAATTTAATTAAGCAAATATCCAAATGACCTAAGTCTTCTTTAAGTTCCACATTCATGGAACTGGGCCCGTTTTGCGCAGCCTTCTTAAAATTATAATTGGCTTTTAAGAACCTCGAACTACGAGATTGATGAGTTATTTTTTGAAAAAAGGTGTTTATAATCCACTTATAATTTTAAGAAGGCTGCGCAAAACAGGGGCTTAATTACTATCTAATAACAACTTTTGAGATTGTTCAGATAAATGAAGATGATAAATCATTCTATTGTAATTTCGATATTCTTGGTTGGTGGATAAGCAAAGTATGAGATTTTTCAGTGTTATCGGCTATGGCAATAGAGGTTCTAGCATATTCGATTTCAACAATTGTCGTAGAACAAGTATTTAGCAAGGAATAGCACATTTTAGACTACCGTTGCGCATCATTGCATCCGATCAACTTGGAATATTAAACGTACTTAAATGATTGGATAACATCAGAAAATAGAGCTCAAGAACATCAATAGAACGAAGAATAAGACTACACATTTAACACATGAAAAACATATACGACAAGCACCTCAAGTCCAACTAATTTGAATTGATCCAACAAGTAATTAAGTTAAGAGAATTATTTGGGTTTTTGATTTATTTATGTATATATACATAAATGATACATAAAAACTTACATTTATAATTAAGTTCAAGTCCCCACCCTCCCACCTTTTTTTTAATAAGTTTTAAAACTATGAACTAATAATCTAATTTTTTTCAGGGGTCACATTCACAGTGAGACACCCCGAACCCATCATTTTTATTTTATTATTTTTTAAAGAAATTATTAAAAAAAAATCTAATTTTAGGTTTGACTTAGTCGAACCTTTGTACAGAATATGTAGCCTCTATGCTCCACTAAGTTCACATTTATAATTTTAAAATCAATATATATAGTAAATAAAAAAATTGGGTCACGGATTCACGGATCCCAGAACCCACGATCCGACGAGTCCCAATTCCGGGCACGGGTTTCGGGTCTGGCAAGTTGGATCTCGGGTCCCAGGAATCCCATGAGACCGCTCGGTGTCAGTTATGTCGGTGTTGGTGCTGGTGACGGAAGAAAAATGCGTCATCGCCACTTTGCTCGTTCCGCCATCGATACTACCGACTCTCATCCCTAGGTTTAATGACTGAACCCGCAGCTATACGGTCTATATAACAGGCAGGCCTGTTTAGCCCGGCCTGTTTGCTCCATGACCAAGATTCCTGAAGAGGCTTGGACTCAAATGAGAGAGACCTACCGGAAAAAATAGCCACCTCTGGGCTCTGTTCAAAGTATGGAAAAATATGGTTTCCAACATATTTTGAGGAGTCCTTCGAGTATTGTTGGCCCGAGTTACTTCGGTTTATTTTGAGGAGTCGCCTAGCATGGTTCCAATAAATGATTCCGAATACTATGGTTTCAAAAAAATATATATTGATAAAGATGGTAGAGATGCAGATTTAGATTACATAGTTCTTTATACTACACAACAACAGCGGATCATATGAGATTCCTTTGCGCTCTTCGTTAGTGAGTGGTGGCCCTCCAGCGGATAGAGTACTCCATAACCATATGCTAGTTTGATCACCAAAAAAACCTCGAGGAACCTTTTGTGGTATGGCTAGAAGAAAATTGTAACGATGCTCTAAACGATTAAATACAGACCACAGACCACTGAAAGTTCCTGGAACTTCGGAAATCAACAAGCAAGTGGCACGTCGCAAGCAAGTGGCAAGTGGAGGATTATCAATTGCCCAAAATAGAATATCAACTATCATCCTCCTAAATACCTGGTGCTCTTTAATGACATCTTCATCTTCCTTGTTACTGGCATCTTCAGCTTCATCTACAAAATAGTAACAAAAATCGGTGTTAAAATAAAAAAATAAAACATAAGTACAATTTTCACGAATTCATCATTTACTGAAACAGAGAACAGAGATTGAAAAATCACACAATTTAGCACCTCAAAGACACAAAAGCTTCGAAGGCAAAATGGAATAGCAAACACACTGATTGGTTATGTTGGATGGTTAGTTATCATTTATCCATCGAGCCGGGCCGGATGCCACCGCTGCATTTCCCGACCCCGGTCAATATGTTATTTTGTTATTACTTTAATATTTAATAGTTTTTTTTAAAAAAAGCACAACTATATCGTATTGCCCGTCATGCCTAGATGAGAGGTTCAACATGGCCAATCTACAAGGACATTACGGCCAAACTCGATCCCAAAACGTATTAGGCCAACTGGTTTTGGACCCGTCCCACATGCCTAACCCGCATAGGTCCAAGTCATTGGTCTGGTTGGATTCTTTATATGGTATTTAAAACTGATATGATTTAACAGTCCAATAAAAATCAGAGACATTGAGACCCCAAGCACAAGTTTAAACCTTAAAGTTGATGATGGACGTGTGAATCTATTCCCCGACCATAGAAAATTAATAATATTGTGAGCCTGTGAGCCTGTGAGTTTAATTGAGAGTTACAAGTCAAAATTATCAAAACAGGTCTTAAAAGGGTTTGTCGAGTTAAACTGAAGTGGCGTATTACAGTTAATTGACTTACATTGATTACAAGCACACATATAAGAAATTGTGAAACTACAATCAATCATCTCAATACTAATTTTTTTTTATGAGAGTAACCCGCATTTATATTATAGTCTGATAATATGCTATGATATTGGTACTTATTGACTTATTGAGACATCATGGTCGTAACACCTTTTCTTGTATGACAATTCATTTTTTTTGAAAAAAGAGAGAATAACGGATACACACTAAAACATAATAAGTTGCAAATTTACCTCTTCCAACATCATAGATCACGATTCCGGTGTTGCGTTACGCCGGTTGTACTGGAGTAGGGATCTTGTTGATGTGGTCGTAAGCGAATATGGAAATGGGCCCATGACAATTCATTTTCTCCAGCATGGAGCATATGTTTCGCGAGATTACACTGGGATCGCACCGTTCCAACACCGGACAATTTTCAATGTCCTATTCATTCATGTACGAGTCTATCGTATGTTCCTTCCACATCTTTCTTGCCTCATCCATCTTCGTTCGTGAGTAGTTGGATATCAATTATACAAAAAGAATATATTTAATATATTTCCAACGAATTTGAGAATATCAATGATATTGCAACTAAATATCACTCTCAATTTTTACCTAATCCCACCAGAGCAACCTCAAATTAAATAGCGATCAGCTCTTTTTTATTTTTTAGGAAATACTAAATATCAACTACTAGATTTTCAGGATTATGTTTGGAGGATTAGATACGCAATCCTTTGAATTTTTACAATAATCTTGTAATGTAAATTAATTGTGCACCTAATTACTAATAATCTATGATAAAGGGTGTGAATCGCATTTACTGCTAGTACTTGAAATTTAGACCCCGCATAATTCATAATTGGACATGATAGATTAAGAAACAAAAACGTACATGGACCTGTCATAGTTTATAGGCCCACTTGGCCAAACCATGTTTTCAATTATATTGTTTTTAAAAAGATACAATTTTTGCAAAAGGAAAATCCGAAACTTCATTTTCCTTAAAAAAATATTTAAATTTTGAAAACTATAAATTTATAAAATAAATTTACATAATTGATAATTCGCTAGTCAATCCCGTGATTAGCCTAACCAAATTATAAACCCGTTGGATTGTGGTCCGGGCAGGACTTCTACTTCAGTCATCCAGGGTAGGCTAGGCCATAAGATAGAGCTCTTCTTAGCCACATTTACATCTCTAGTCACAAAGTTAAGCTTCTGAAAGAGTAAAATTGGTCATCAAATTTGACTCATAAACCAAATCAAACCAAACATATCCAGTATATCCCATCCGAAGGCAAGGTCTGAGGAGGGTAAGATGTACGCAGTCATACCATTATCCCAAAAGTGATAGAGAGACTGTTTTCGTAGATACTCCGGCTCGAATAATCTTAAATAGAAAAAAATGAATGACAATGAATAAAAAGGAAAGAACTACAAAAGAAAAATAAATACCCTAAAGAAATATAGGTACTAATAAAATAAATGAGTACTGATACAATAAAGCAGATAAACAGATCAATAGATGTAGTCACACTGCCTCTCTAGTTTACCCTAACAACCACACCTCACTCACGATCAAATCCGATACGTATAAACCTATAGATCTCTAACCGTAATCCGGCGTTTCCAGCTCGTCCTATTAAAGGTCATGTCCTCAGAGAGATTCAGTTCCGCTAAGTCTAATCGAATTTGCTCCTCTCACGTCCTCCTAGGTCTCCCTCTTCCCCTCAATGACTGCTCGTAACTCAGCACTGTTGTCCCTGTTCCAAAGTGCTTCGAGTATGCTGCCCGAAAGTTCCCATGTTCGTCGCGGATAATGCCACCTCCTCCTGATGCACCTGGGTTACCTATACAGCTACCATCACAATTTAACTTCAACCAGCCTGGAGGGCTCCATGTCACGGTGATGGTCGTCCTCCGTGGTGCCCTGATCCCCTGAATGCCTAGGTCCTCCAGTAAGTACCTGTCCATCCCCTGCAAAACACAACTAAAGTTAGTACATGTAGAGATATCACTAATGTACAAACGTACCTGTCTCCATATCTGATCTGTTGATGTCCGAGCACCATCGTAACGAGCTCCGCACCGTCTCACCTACAGGCACCATGTAGTAAAAACTGGAGTAATCCCCGCCAGTAAGCCCGCCATGGAATTCTTTTTTGCATCTGTAAACCATGATATCATCCTTCGTTTCCAAGACTGCCAATTATGTTGAGGTATCCCCATAAGTGTTTCAGCTCTTCTCCAGACGGAATCCGCCAGCTCACTAGTGCTGAAAAGATGATCCTCTGTTTCTGATTTCCTGTATTCACAGCATTCACACGCTGATACCATATGGATGCCCCTACTACGAACATTTTCGTCCAAAGGAAGGCATTTGTGCCATGTTCGCCATGCACACATGGCCATCTTGGGAGGTAGAGCCCTATTCCAGATGTTCTCCAACTCCACCTGCCTCGCCCCCCTTTCTCGTACTACTGCCACAACTGATTTCAGACTAAAATTTCCTCGCTTAGTCGGCATCCAGATACATTTGTCCTCTCCTCGATCCTCATGATTCACAGGTATCTTCTTTTTTTGAATTTCCTCACATATCTCTTGTCCAACTTCCTCCGATAATTGCTCCACATTCCAGTTATTTCCTTGCTAGAAGTCCTGCACTTTCATCTCACTAAATGCTAGGACATCAACCTGCGAGCGGACAACCAATCCATTTGTCGAACCAGAAAGATGAATTTCCTCGGCTCAGGATAATCTGGATGTTCTCAATCACTTCATTTCGCATACTCATAGCATATTTCCAGAAACGAGAGTCTCCAGATCGAACCTCTCGAGTAAGTATATGGGCTCTACGATTGTACTTAGCCCTGAAAAACCTCCACCACAGACTAGATTCGGTGATCATCTTATAGCAAATCTTCATGGCCATCGCTTTTTGTACCTCCTTAAGGTCCCTAATACCCAATCCTCCTTCGTTACAAGGTTTACAAATCCTTCCCCATCCCACCCAATGGATTTTCTTTTTACCTTCCGCCTCTCCCCATAAGAAATCTGCCATGTTGCGGCGTATTTCCTCCAGGAAATATCGTGGAAGCCTCATTACTGCCAAGGTGTGCATGGGAATACTGGATAAAACGTGCCTGATTAATACTATTCTACCCGCTTGGGACATTAGCTTTCCTTTACACCCAGCTAACTTATTGTAAATCTTGGACATTAATGGCTCCAAGGTTTCCCTCTTCAATCTACCTGTGTATAACGGAGCCCCTAAGTAACATGTAGGAAATGTACCCACTCTGAAGCCAGTCATCCTGATTAGGCGGCTCCTTCTAGCCCTCGTAATTTGGTTGGACATGAATATTGCTGATTTTTCTTTGTTTACCTTTTGACCTGACCAAATGCAGTATTCATCTAGCACCTTTATAAAGGCTTCTACTGATCTCCTCTCCCCACTCAAAAAGCATAATATGTCATCAGCATACATCAAATGTGAAACAATTGGGGCCCCCACAGGTAGACTAAAGCTATTAATCTTTCCTATCTTGATTTCTCGCAGTATCATCCTAGAAAGAGTGTCTTGCATAAGAATAAATAGGTAAGGTGATAGTTGGTCACCCTGCCTTAGTCCCTGTCCCGAGGAGAAGAAGCCTAAAGATGTTCCATTCATCTGCACAGAAAACCATTGATTCTTGACGCATCTCATTATCAAATTTCTCGATTCTTGGTGAAATCCCTTGGCCTGTAATACTTGTTCTAGGAAAGACCATCGCACTCTATCATATGCCTTTGACATATCTAGTTTAATCATGATATTACCCCCTAGCCTCTTTCTATTTATACTCTGTATTAGTTCTTGTGCTAGGGTGATCTGGTCAAAGATGCTCTTACCTTTTACAAAAGCTCCCTGCTCATCTGTAATGAATTTGCCAATCACTATCGACACTCTTCCTACCAAAACTTTTGCAACCACCTTATACGGGACTAAACATAAGCTGATAGGTCGGAATTTGTCAAAACTGTCCGGTTTCTTCACTTTTGCCAAAAGCACTAATATGTTCGAGTTAAACATCTTAGGGAAACTTGCCCCTGCGAAGAAACTTGTATGGCTTCGACTAAATCACTTCCAGTGATGTCCCACGTAGCTTTGAAAAATTCCGATCCAAATCCATCTGCTCCTGGAGCGCTATTTCCTGGAATAGACCCTAAAGCCTCTTTAATTTCCTCCTTGGATGGAACTCGACAGAGGCTTTCATTTTCCTCCTGGTTGAGTTTATCCTCAAAACCCCCGCTTTTTTTTTGATTAATCTGCCATCATTTTATTCAAGTGATCCTCTTATAGGTGAGAATCAAACCTTTGACAAAACATCCTAGTGCCTAAATCAGAAACTAAATCCAAAAGGATCTAACAAGAAGGTCATCTAGTGTAGGTTCAATTACAATTGGCCAAAGGCCTGTGTTAACCAAGTCTGACAGTCGGCATATGTAATTTATCTAGCCTGACTAGGCCTTTTAACAGTCTTGGAAGCTCCTCCGTCCGCCAGTAATTGGCTGTCACCCCAGAAGAGGCTTGTTTGGCCAAAAAATCTGCTGGAGCGTTCCCTTCCCTATACTTGTGTTGCACATGGCAATTCAGCCTTGTAAATTGGATCTTGAAGTCTTCCCAGAAGTCCCATAAGTACCATGGGACATCCTTGTTAGTTGTGATCCAATGCACCAAGAGCATTGAGTCTGTTTCCAATATCACATCCTTCCAGCCCTGAGCTAGATATAGCTGCAGACCCTGAGTGGCTGCTTGTAACTCTGCTGCGTTGTTGGTTCCTTCACCCAGGAAGTGAGAATATGCTGCAAGGCAGCTCCCATTGTGGTCCCTTATGATGCCTCCTGCTCCGGAGTTGCCTGGATTGCCCAAGCAACTTCCATCTGTATTAAGCTTGACCCAACCCGTGGGGGGTTTCTCCCAATAGATAACTCTAGCCTGCCTGCGGGGTTTGAATGTGAGTCTGATTCCGAGTCTCTGCATCAGTGCTTCATCATGTACCTGCATGTGAAAGTTGCTGTTAGTAGTAGTCAGTGAGGCTATATATGCTCCTACCTGACACCAAATCTGTTGCTCATGAGACAAGTGCCCCTCAAATCTGGCCCTGCATCTAGATAGCCACAAATGCCAAGTCAACACTGCTGGAATAATGAGAGAAATATATCCCCTCAATCCTGATTTTTGTCTCATCAGTTGCCACTGTTGAATACGCTCCTGCCAGTTTAGAGGATTAGAAAAGCATACTCCCAAGACATGTGCTGCCCGGTTCCATAGATTAGTAGCCAGGGGCGAATCTGATAGTATATGGCTTGTGGATTCTTGGCTCTTTATAGTGCAGCAGTGACAAGAAGATGCTAGTTGGACCCCTTTTTTCTGGATATTCTCATCCGTAGGTAAGCAATTCATCCAAGCTTTCCAGGCACAGAGGCTAATTTTGGTAGGCAAAGCTTTATGCCAAAGTATGTCATTAGCCATGATTTCCTCAGTTCTGCCACGAATAGATTCCCAAGCAGTCTTCAGAGTGAATCGTCCATGTGGGTCAGGTTTCCATATCAGTTTATCTGGCTCCTCCGGTGGTCTTGGGGCCTTTATGGCAAGTATTTCTGCAGCAACATCTCCTCCAACAAGTTGTGTCAACTTCTGCTCATCCCATTGACTGTTAATCATCATATCCTGTAACGTGGCTTCGCTTTCTTGAATCTGATCCACCCTCACAGCAAGGATACCAGAAGACAACCATTTGTCAAACCAAAAACTGGAATCCCCTTTTCGTATGATTATCTTGATATTCTCAAGAACTTCCATCCTATAGAGCATAGCATGTTTCCATAGTCTGGAGTCCGTAGATCTAGGGATCCTTAGCAGCAGAGGTTGTGTTCTTGTATACTTAGCCATGAGAAACCGCTTCCACAGGCTGGATCCTACCATTAAATTGAAGCATAATTTCATTCCCAAGGCCTTTTGAACTTCACATATGTCCCTAATGCCAATACCCCCTTCAGTTGTAGGTTTACAAAGATGTATCCATCTTTTCCAATGAAGCTTTCTCTTGCCATCAACCTCTCCCCAAAAGAAGTTTGCCATAATCTTATTAATCTCATTAAGCGCCCATAGTGGGATTTTCAATGCTGCCATAATGTGTAGTGGGAGGCTAGACAAGACATGCCTAATAAGAATGAGGCGCCCTCCTTGAGACATCAGCTTTCCTTTCCAACCAGCTAGCCTTTTCCTGATCTTATTGAGAAAAGGTTCCATAGCTTGCCTGTTTAGCCTACCAAAACACACAGGTGCACCAAGATAAACCATAGGCAGGTTTCTTTCCATGAAGCCAGTTATGTCAAGAATCTGGCGCTTCCTCATTAACTGGATATGCTTAGACATGTAGATAGCCGACTTGGCTCTGCATATTGACTGTCCAGAGTGAACACAATAGTCATCTAACACCTTCATCAGGCGCTTGAGAGACCTGCTATCACCTCCTGCAAAAATAAGAATGTCATCAGCATACATAAGGTGTGAAATCAGAGGAGCACCTACCGGATGGTGATAGCTGGAGATATAGCCCTGTGCAAACTCCTTGCTGAGGATCTGTGAAAGTGCATCTTGCATAAGGATGAATAGAAAAGGTGACAAGGGGTCTCCTTG
>JAOWBN010181371.1:0-16966 GCA_028565015.1 Pinguicula moranensis
TTGTCATGCTCAATCCATGCACATCCTTGTGTTGACAAATCACCAAACATGCATGTAGATTTATTCATTCTCAACAACTTATGAACTTTAGTGACAAATTTCTGTTCAGATAGACGGACTAACGTAGATAGTGGTTTAGTGTGTCCATTGCAAATGAAGTTGAAAGAGTCATTGACAATTCTTTTAACTTTGCGATAATAATGGACTAAAGGAAAATGGTATATTAAATTCCAATGCTTCTATTTAGTGAAGTTGGAACTCAATACATAAAATGACGCAATGCCTATTGGATCACAACGGAAACGGCATCTTTGTATAATTACAAGGGTAAGGCCGCGTACATCTGACCTCCCAAACCCCAACTTAGTTGGGAATATATTGGGTACATTGTGGATTGTAAAACTCCTAGAGACTTGTTCCGAACTAATTTTTGAAACTTCTTTTGGGACACTTCTCATACTCCCCAAGCATGTTTTGTATTTCTTATAATTTTGAGATTTTATATTTATTTCATTTTTTAGACTAATTTAATATAAGTGTTATAAAACTTTGATTCTTCTTCTACTATTTGTTACTAAGCTAGAAGTATTTTTCTTAAAGTAGATCTGTACTAATTTCTCATTCTTCTATTATTCTAATGACAATCGTGTAAATATTTTTATTATTTTTAATTTTCAAATTTTATTTTTAATAGCTCATTTCTTTTAGACATTTTAATTTTTTATGTTGAAAGCTTTTGAGATTTTTAATACTATTATTTAAATAAATATTATCATAGAAAATCTAACTTCGAAAATACTTTCAAACTTCTTAAATAAAAAGAAGGGGAAAAAACAATAAGAGAAAACGCATCTCTGTCATGAGGTTTGAACAATATCTACCTCCCCCGATAATCAATGTACACAGAGTTTGCCATTAACCAATCCATCCTTAGAATGATATCGAAATTATCCAGGTCTAGTACGAGTAAATCCACCCATGTTATTCTCCCATAATCTCCAACGGGCAATATTTGTATACCAAGTTTGATGTCATTATCCTATCGGTTAGAGTTGATACTAAGCCCCTGTTTTGCGTAGCCTTCTTAAAATTATAATTGGCTTATAAGCACCTTTTTTTAAAAAATAACTCCTCATTTTTTAAAAAAATGTACTTATAAGCCAATTATAAGCATAAGAAGGCTGACAAAACACCCCCTTACTCTTTTTATATGTGTCATGACATGCCCGTAGTGCTGAACCTGTATAAGAAATTACTCTTGTGCCCTTTTTCAATAAAATATGACTAAACTAGGTCAGCGAAAATCGAAGCACCCTCCGAGAACAAGAAGACTGAAGAAAAACTCCGCATAATCGCTTCAACCAATCGGAAAATGGCTTTCGCCACTCGCTTCCTCACCAGATCCACTCGCCAGGTAGGTCGAACTTTTGAGCTTTGATCTCGATGTCTCTTTTTTTCTATCGCATTTGGTTCCCGAAATGGATCTATTGGCAAAATGATTGGGATTTTGTGCTATTATTTGATGTTACGATGCAGTTAATAATTTGGGATGTTAAATTCGATTGCTCTCGCATACGGTTTGTTTTATTCTGTCTGATTTTTAATTTCGAAAATTTTCAGGTGTATTCTGGACAAAGTGTTCTGAGATCGAATTATGTTACGCCAGTTCGTTCCTTTGCTAAAGGAACTGGCGATGCTCCTCCTTCATTAAAGGGTGATGGTGAGTTTTGAAATTTGTTTGAAAGCTCGTCTTTGTAGTTAGAATTATGTTTAGTGCTTATGATGACGATAATGCTGAGGGAAATGCCCGAATCTCTTCAGTATTTGGTCAATGCGTACATGGTATTTTAATCATATATGTTGTTAATTGAATTGGCAAGGGTGAGGTATCGATTGTTACTTTTGTGAAAAAGACAAAATTAAGAAGTGTTCGAAGTTAACTGTTGTAAGTAATTTCACACGGATTTAGGAAGTCCTGCGGATGATTAAGATCAAGAAGTGGCTTAGTTAGTTCACCGCATGGTAGGAATGATCTTTCCCATAGTGCGATGCAGAGAGATATAATGACGAACAATTTATAAGTCAAATAGGATGACCAGAATTTGCACATATAATTGCAAATTACGATTTTTTATTCAGAAGTTTTAAGCCACGGTGGATTGGTCGCTACTAAAGGTTTCCAAAATGACCTTTCTTTTTCTGTAAGTTGGTAATAAAGAATTTGGTTCTATCAGTCATGTGCAGGACCTCTCTTCTTTGGTTTTTGTGCTTGTGCTCTGTGCTGTGATTCTATGTATTCTCATGTCTGGTATGTGTCTGTGTATTCTTACGGTGAAGCAGTAATATGAAGTGAGCAGTAAATGACTTTCAGTTTCATTAAAGTGAACCATTGCTATTTCTTTTCTTTTTAATGCTGATTGTCTTTCATTCATCAGCATTTGAGAACACGGATGTATCTACTGAAGATCTTTAGCAAGCCAACAAATTAGTGTCCGTATTCACAGCTACCACTGATCATTGCTTTACTGGATATATTATCTGTTAGCTCATCAGACATTTTTTTGTATCTTCTTGCTAGTTTCAGGATTCGTTCTCCTTTTTGGTTCTATTATATCTTCTTGCTAGTTTCAGGATTTGTTCTTCGTTTTGTGAAAAGACAAAGAGTTAAACGATCCTTTCTCAATTGGTAGCTAGTTTCAGAAAGGATCTTTTTGCTGGTTTCAGGATTCGTTCTCCTTTTTGGTTAGTTTATATCTCGATGCATCATTTTAGGTGTGTGATGTAACATGAATAAAGGCAGTTTTTATAATGTCCCGTGTCTCGTGTTGTGCTCATACACAGCATTTAAATAGACGTAGATGTGTTCATTACACGCAAACATGATGATATTTGAAGTTTTTAGTCTCACAATTGGACATGACATTTGTGCGTATGTTAAGCCCCTAAATTAGTTTCTTGCTACTGTGCCCTAAGTTTGAGTTTCTGACTATTGCACATACTTCTGAAGAGTTGTTGAAGGGTATTTTTCTCGAGGTTAAGAAGAAATTTGATACGGCCCTGGGGATCCTTCGCACAGAGAAGATCACCCTAGATCCTGAAGATCCTAGTGCTGTTGCTCAGTATGCCAAAGTCATGAAAACTGTTAGAGAAAAGTGAGATATTCTATTCTTGAAGAGTTTATTTGTTCCATTATTGCTCTATGTTAATCTGTTTGGAATTCGTATTTTTCTGTTTGAAATGAGAAAAGCAGGAGTGTAATGCTTCCTTGACTGTGCATCTTTGTTGATCATGAAGAAACGTACTTTCTCCTCATTATTCTAGCTCATTAACTTATAGTGGTCGAGTGGAAAATTGAAGATATATTCGAGAAGTTCTGAACGTTTTTAATCTTTATAGACATTTTAAAAACTTATATCTCTTTCATTGCAGTGCAAGCATTCTGAAATCATCAACGTCCTCTTTAGATTCCAAACATTAGCGTTTATCTTGTTTGCCAGCAGAGTGACACTTCATTTTATCTCTCGACCTATTCACTTACTCCAATTTTCTTTTAGTTTGTTAGATATTTTTTTGTGTATTATCATTCTTGTTCGTATGCTTCTGTTTTATGTTGAGTTTACAATGTCTTAGACGCTTCCTTTTAACTCCTTTCATGCTAAGACTTTTATAAGTTAGATGTGGTTCTCTTTGAATTCGTACCTTTATCGTCCTTTTATGTTATTATATATACCATCAACGTCCTCTTTAGATTCCAAACATTGGCGTTTATCTTGTTTGCCAGCAGAGCGACTCTTCATTTGATCTCTTGACCTATTCACTTGCTCCATTTTTCTTTTAGTTTGTTAGATTTTTTTTTGCGTATTATCGTTCTTGTTCGTATGCTTCTGTTGAATGTTGCGTTTACCACATCTTAAGTTGCTTCCTTTTAACTCCTTTCATGCTAAGACTTTCTTATCATATATAAAGTTAGATGTGGTTCTCTTTGAATTCGTACTTTTATCATCCTTTGATGTTATTATATATACAGGGCTGATCTTTTGTCCGAGTCACAAAGGATCAAATACACCATTGATACACGAACACGAGATATTCCCGATGCCCGATCCTATTTGCTAGCCTTAAAGGACATAAGGGTCAAGTATGTATTTATCTTGATTCTTTATATAATTATATTCCTTTTATACTAGATTGCACTCTGAATTTGTGGATAAGTTTTTTGATGCCATTTTCTTATCTCATATTAGCCAAAGAAAAGTACTAGTTTATAATTCTGGTTTCTTAGGTCAACTCAGTGCAAGTATGTTTAAATGATAACCTCTGTTCATGTTCTAGCAGTAATATGCCACTGGCCTTTCTTATAAATTTGATGCCACTTCATTACAGTCAGCCTTACTGCTATTTGTGATGGTATTTTGGTTAGAACTAAAAACCATGTGAATATATAATTGGAGCCCATACATCCCCTTCCACTTTTATTAGTTTTATAATATTTTTGGCAGGAGAGGCATTGTTGATGAACTTGGTGCAGAGGCTTTGATGATGGAGGCCCTGGACAAAGTCGAGAAAGAATTGAAGAAACCTCTGTTGAGAAATGATAAGAAGGGAATGGCTCTCCTGAAGGCTGAATTTGATAAGGTCAATCAAAAGTAAGCTCTATGAACTAAAGCTCATACTCATTGATTTTTTTTTTCTTTTAATAAAACCTGTCGGTGTCGATGGTTCATGGAGTACGCATTATTTTCGTTGCTTCCGAGGTGGTATATGATCTAAATTGCATATATTACTGTACTATGATGAGCACGAAGTTGCATATTTCAACTCTCGACATTCCTTGATAGGGATTGCTTATTAACTTCCACATTCTGTAGGCTTGGAATTCGTCCTGAAAATATTGCCAAATATGAGGAACAGTTGGAGCTCAACATTGCAAAAGCTCAACTGGAGGAACTGAAGAAGGATGCTCTAGAAGCTATGGAAACTCAAAGGAAACGGTATACCTTCTAATACTGGCATTTAATATACACTTTCCCCCTCCCCCACATTTAAAATTGTGTTCTATTCTAACCCAACGGATCCAACCTATACCACGATTTGCCACCCTTCTCCCCAAGGTTATTTCGCATGTATCCACATGACCTGTTCTATGATATTTGAAGTTTAAGGACTAAACTCTCCCTCCTGCTGTGCAGGGAAGAGTTCAAGGATGAAGAATTGCCTGATGTGAAGTCTCTGGACATCCGAAACTTCCTTTAAAACAGAAACTCAGACCTGTCTCCATGTATTTCTGTCTCTCCATTTTCATTAAGGATGTGCTCTTTGACAATCTCCTATGCGTTGAAGGAGATATTTTACTGCAGACAGATTGAAGAGTAACCAAGAGATGAGAGAAAAGCTTCTCCTTTCATTAATAATAGACTTGGTTGCCTGTTTTTATGTCAGATTGCCTTAGATTAAAAAAAACATTCTGTGTCCAGAGGTTCCATGTTATGCTGTATTTAAGCTCAGCAGGTCACTGTAGTTACAATAATGTTCTTGTGTTCCATGAATCCTAAATATGTTGGCGAAGATGCCTTTTTCCTTCAATCTGATTGTCTCAATAACTAAAGAAACATTACCTGGTTTCAAGTGGGAAAATTTGGTACCATCTTTCCTCAGTTTTATTTCTCGGAGGAAGCAAGGTGTTAGCTATGAACAGATTGAATCTTGATAGCTCAAGTTAGGAGAGTTGGTTCAAAACGGAGCATGCTAGTCTAACGGCAAAGTATGCGGCCTTCGACGCACAGGGCTTGCCTAGTAAGGTCGAGGGTTCGAGTCCCCCGAGTGGGGAATTTCTCTGTTATCTCTGGATTAGTCGGCGGGCTCACGGGCCCAAAAGATACCGGGGTAAAGGGTCCTACTTCGGTCCTGGTGTCGTCCAGGTCGGGTGGGGCTTGTCTGGGCTGAACCGTAGATCTGAAAGAAGCGGCAGTTTCGAATTACTTACCCAAAAAAAAGGAGAGTTGGTTCAACGTTATTGATGAATTTTTATTTAAGGTTCGATAATATGAGGGTGCAAAATTATCTATGTAAAAAAAATCGTACACAAACTCCATGAGTGTGCAAAATAAATAAAAGGCTTTATTTGATAGGAGAAATATTGAGTTTGAACACATCGATAGTCAAATTATCGATCTGTACTCGATATTATCGATTATCGATATTTGAATACCCGAATTTTGGGTGTTTGGTCATTTAGATTTGGGATTGAATGTCAAATGTCGATCTTGAATAACTTCAGTTCGTTATCGGATTTTTTTGATCAATAATTGGAAACTCACATTTTAGTTATTTTTTTAATTTTTTTCACTAAAATAATGTTGTTTTTGCATTATTTTTATTTTTTAAATTTTTTATATTATTATTTTTAAAATAAAATTAAACAAAAAAAAGATGTTATCATCATTCAATAAAATGTTGAATACTGAATTAACGAACAAATTAGATAATTTAGTATTCGATATTGGTATCAAAAGCGATTTTTTGTTCTTGATATTAATCCGTTCGATATTCGATTTGGGAATTACACTTGATTGACCACCCTAGAAATACCAGTGATTATTTGAGCCTGGGATTTTAGAGAGCTTGTAATAATCTTTTCATATATAGATTAACAATAATGATCTCCTAATTATATATAATCCCCCCTAATTATTTGTCCTCACATCACATAGGCTACATGAATAATATACAGAAATGCTATAGCTCACAAACTTTTTGTCGCATATATCGCACAAATGAGATAAAATGACTATTTTATTCTGACAGCGCGAAATTCGTGCGCTATAGCATTTCTAAATAATATAGTAGTATGCAGTCTACTTATTCAATCCGAATTTTCTCTCGTATTGATATGTATGTCAATCGCTATCTTTGATTTCACATCGAATTAAAATCAAGAGTCATTCTCATGGTACCAAAGACCAATTAATGAGCCTTTACCAAATCTAAATCATTAATAAAACCAAATCTGTAACAGTTGCACGTTAAAAAAAGAAAAATCATTTTATCGAACTCTTCAATCAATCAAAGGAGGACCTGGGGAGAGTAGTACATCGGATTTAGATCTGGTCCTTGGCTTTACTTACCATTTCACATCACACTCCATAAAAACAAAACACATTACCCCCCAACTGCAAAGGTGCAAACTTTCTCTAACTTACTAGATTATCACTCAGCTCCTACAGATCTCTTTGCCTTGTGGGGTGGTTGTTTTATGCTGCAGCATATGAGTTTATGGAAATGTAGATGATTTCTGGAGGTAAAAAATTGGTGTGATGCTTCATGCTTCTTATTTCGTTGATTTTGTTTCGTTTCTGATGATGGGTTTTTGTGGGTTGTGTGTATGTGTGTCGTAGTGATTTTGTTGGGTTTGTTTGTTCTTACAATGGTGTGATGCTGGAAAGAATTTGTTGGAAGTTGGTACGGATATTTTTTTTTCTTTTTTGGTAAAAATTATGCTACGAGAATGCAGTTGTTGCAGTCAACTGTTGTTGTTGTTTGTTGGGTCCCTTACTTGTTTGGATGTAGCAGAGGAAAATAGATTGTGTAAACCAGGTGAATATGGTTAGTATTATTTTTTTGCAAGAGCTGACAAAAGGAGTATTAGGAAATACAATATCATGATGGGCAAGAATTGGAAACATCTGAACCTGTAATAAGAAAATCCGTTGTCCAAATTTATGTAGATAGAATTTTAACTTTTTTTTCTCCTGGCAAATTAATTTGCTATTACATGAAACTTGGCTTACAAAAAGAAAATTTTATATATCATGCATTTGTTTAAGATCCACAATCACATTGGTCGTGGAGCTTAAGAAAGGGTGTTTTTTAGTTGTAATTGAACTTTCTTAGAGTTTATTCAGGGAACCAATTTGTTTAAGGCATTTGAAAGTTGATCAATTTGTGCTACTGCCTACTTCTAGTTGTTTGATTTAGTACATAAAGTTGAAGCTTTTAATGATTTACAGCAGGCTAACATTGGAGAGGTGCCTCCGGTTTTATCTGGGAGCTAGGCTTTATTTGCCAGTAGCAAAGAGAACAGAATTTCTGGTGTACGTAAAATCAATGTGTTATGGCCTTGGAGCAGAACCGATTTCTGCAGTTACCTCAACCAACAGCACCCCGGGTATACAGAAGACATGTTTACGTATAAGTTCTTTCATTTAATATTCTTGCCTATCATGCAATAAGCACAGGGGTGCTTAAAACATCAGCAATGCTGGTTGTTGAGACCCCTTTAGGAAAATAAGACTTATTATGCTGACTTGCATAAAAAATAGCAATAAACTTATTTAGTTTACTTTTAGAACTACCTATATTCATCTCCATGCTAATTTAGCTCGATTCAAGTACATTACACGTACTGCTTTGGATTGTACTCTTGGGCTTTTAGTATTCAAACTGAAATCTTTTTTTCAGTCGTTAGTATTCAGACTATACTGGTGTGCCTATCTTCTGGAAAAATAGGACTGTGCTCTCCACAAGTATATGTTTCTGAAGTAGCTTGCAATAACTAAGAATTTGATGCATCATTCTGAGTTTTGATGTGTGTGCCTTGCTTAATTGCTGCTTTTGATCAATAGTATTCGATGTGCAGAAACTTGTTTTGAAATATGTGATAACATAGTTAGACTGATGCCTTCAGATTTTGAAAAAAAATATTGCATTAATGTCATTTGTCCCTATATTTGTTTGCTTGCCATTCATGACTAATTACCAATATATTCGCAGCGAAAGAGATGGGGAAGTTGTTGGGGTGGATTCTCATTTTTCCACAAACAAAAAGGCGGTAAGCGTATTGTTCCTGCATCACGGGTTCCTGAAGCCAATGCTCTGTCGAATCAGCCTAATGGACCTCGCATTGGTGGATTACCAAATCAGACTACTGGCATTGCTTTATCTATTTTAGCTCCTCCATCTTCTCCAGCTTCCTTCTCGAATTCTGCGATCCCATCCACAGCTCAGTCGCCTAGCTGCTTCTTGTCTGCTAACTCTCCTGGAGACCCATCCTCCACTATGTTTGTCACTGGACCATATGCTCATGAGACTCAATTAGTATCTCCTCCAGTATTCTCAACTTTCACAACTGAGCCATCAACTGCTCCTTTAACTCCACCACCGGAGCTAGCCCATATAACAACTCCATCTTCTCCAGATGTCCCATATGCTCGCTTCCTTTCATCATCTGCCAAAATCAAAACCACTGATAAGAATGGTTATGTTACTGCAAATGATCTTCAGGTGGCATATTCGCTCTACCCTGAAAGTCCTGCGAGTGCTCTCAGATCACCAGTTGTAGGAGCACCTGGTTATTGTTTATCATCATCTTTTGATGAAAGGGAGTTTCCCTCTCAGTGGGATCCTTCACGTGAGTCGGTGTATATAAAATCCGACTCAGGCAGGATTCTTGGGCTCCAGACAGATGGTGGATCCAAATCACGGAAGGATTCCAATTTTTTCTGCCCTGAGACATTTGCACAGTTCTATGATCAGTCCTCATTTTCTAATGGTGGTAGATTAAGTATTTCCAAGGAGTCGGATGCTTACGCAAATGGTGGTAATTTGCATCAGAATAGGCAGAACAAGACTTGCAAACCGGATGCTGAGGAACTTGAAGCTTACAGGGCTTCCTTTGGATTCAGTGCTGATGAAATCATCACAACTTCTAACTACGTCGAGATCTCTGATGTATCTGATGTCTCATTCAACATGGCACCTTTGAACTCCATGAATCCTACTCAACAGGAGCATATGTTAACTCCAAGGGCGAAAGAGGCGACAACAACTGACAAAAGGCATGATTTTTCTAGTACACAACTCACTAAGGTTAGATTTAACCATGTCAATAGCATCCGCGCTGGAGATGTTGTTCAACATAATACTGGCGAAGGTGAAGTATCAATACATCAGTTGCATTATTTCAGCTTTGTTTAGTTTATCCACTAAAATCAGTTTTTCTAAAATGCCACAGACAAAAAGCAAGGTGTTGATGCTGGACCAACCATTCATAACAACCACACTCTGAGTGATGATGAAGACATGTTTACCAGGATAAGAACTTCTAGAGTAAACTGGAAATACCCTTTTGGCTCATCGAACTCCGATGCAGAGATCGAATACAGGAGAGGGCGAAGCTTGAGAGAAGGACGCAACTGGAGAGAAAGCTAAGATCACTCTTCTGATCACCGCGTATCTACTGCTAATATGTATGTATCTCTGTTGTTCTATTTGACTCTTCATCTGACAATGTTTAGAGCTTCCCCCTTCTGTGTGAAGAATGCTGGTTGTATTTGCAAGTATTTTGCCGGTGGATCCCCTGGGTAGTAGTAAGAAACTATACTCAATATGGATCACTCGGAGCAAAATCAAAACTTGGAACCTTTTTTTTTGTATGTAAATCCCAGCAACCTTCAGAAAGACCTTATATGGTGCCTGGTGGATGGATGTATTCAGATCCTTTAGCACTTGGTTGTGTTCTCCCTTGGCTTTGCTGTAGTAGTTCATGATTATTCTTGCCACACTCATGGTTACTTATGTTGGCTTAGTTTCTTCTTTCTGCCATTGCCTTACAAGATCACCCAAGTTGATTGATCAATATTAAGGTTGTGCAGTAATGCTATTTGTCCATTCCAAATAAATAAACTAAAATTGCCAATGCAAAGATTTGTTTCTGGTGAGAGAGAATTTGAGTACTCAATCCGGGTGGTCAATCGGGAATGCCGGTATTCCCGATATAGATTACTGTATTCGAATTACCAAAAAGTTTATTAACTTGGTATTCGGTATCGATTTGGTAATTCAGTATTTGGTAATATTGAATAACGTATGAAATTTTTTATTTTTAGTTTTATACTTTTTATTTAAAAAATGATAATATAAAACTTAAAAAAATTATAAAAATGACATGAAAAGACCTTGTTTTAGTTTGAATAATGCTAAAGCGAAGCGACGTAGTTTTATATTTAAAAAAAATAAAAAATATTCAATTTACAATTTATAGTATCGATTACCGAATCAAAGTAAGTCGATATTCCATTTTGATATCCGATATTTTACCTGAATCACCGAATACCCAAACTTATTCGGATATTCGGTGCAATACCGATCGATAATCTGTAATTCAGTCATTTGACCACCCCTATATCCGGTTGAAATTTATTAAGGAAAGGAATAGAATTTGTAATATTCTCATAATTCGGAAAAAATCGTTACTGTATGCTGAAGTCGTGTTTTCCATTCAACGTTTTTAACCAAAACAGTATAGTACAGTAACCCGCTTCGATTCTCCAGAAATCTTGGTAACGCTCTCTGCAAACCTGACACTTTCTCTTCTACTCGTCGTCTCTAATGAGTTTGGACGATGATATCGAGAGAATCTTATGGACCGAGCAACAACTCGCTGATAAGGTATCTGAATTGGGTTCTCAAATAACCAGAGACTTCGAGTCCCAGCCTGTTGCTCCAGTTATTGTGGGCGTTGCTACAGGGGCATTCGTGTTTCTAGCGGACCTTGTGAGGAAGATTCAGCTTCCCATTACTGTAGACGTAATCCGAGTGGAGTCATACGGGTCGGGTACAGTTTCCAATGGTCAGCCAAGAATTGCTTTCGAATTGAAACTTGATGTTCGAGGAAAGCATGTTATTCTGGTATATTTTGAATTTGTTGATTGTGGAATTTTTGGGTATGATATGACGCTAGTGAAGTATGTAAATGGAAATGAAAGTTGTTCCGGGAACTAGTTAACTTATGTTAGATTGGAAGGATCATAAGTCAAGGCATGGGATATTGCAACACTCAGTTGGGAATTGCCATAATTTTATCTAGAAGATAGAAAACTTGGTTTCAGTAGTTTCAGTAGGAAGTTTTTTTTAGATAGAATCCACAATCCAAAATCCAAAATCTACAACATACCCAGTATATTCCGAACTAAATTGGGGTATGGGGGGTCAGATGTACGCGGCCTTACCGTTGTAATTAAACAAAGAGGCCGTTTCCATTGCAACCCAATATGCATTTCGTCATTTGATGCATTGAGTTCCAGTAACTTCACTAAATAGAAGCACCAAAATTTAATAGAGCCATTTTTCTCTAGTCCATTATTAGCACAAAGCTAAAAGAATTGTCAATGATGACTCTTCCAACTTCATTTACAATGGACAACCATTTTTTAGATAGAACAATACCATAATTGGATTCATATCTATTGAACACGTACTCTCAATTGGTAGGCGAAGCAGCACTGGTATTTTCAGTAGGAAAGTTGAATGGGATATAGGAGATGAATCAAGAATTCCTCCATTTCAGTTTTATACCAATCTTCCTTCTCCCTGCCTGATTTTCCATACAATGTTGATCCCAATACCGATTTCCCACTTCAACGTTTTTTGCACCTATATAAGTTATCATGCCTTTAAATGAGTCACTTAATTGCAATTTGATTGAATAGACTTAGGCTCGTATCGCATAACTTCAGTATCAAGTCATTATTAGGGCCTTGCTTAGTGTATCTTTGCTTATAGCATGAATGCCAATGACATGCCTAGCGTGTAATATGAAAGGTTAGCCTCCAGCTTTGTTGAGAGTTTCATAATTTTATTCATGCTACACCAGGAGCTTAGCACCTCACTCCAATGCTTGAATTGCATTTTGTTTAGGATGAGGTTCTGTAATTTTCTCAGGTTGCAACAATGAGGTATGTTGATGGCCATGTTTTAGGTCTCTACGAACCGATTTGAAGTGAAAGAGAAGAAGACTCAGGATCGATTCGATCTACTGACATGGTAAAATGAGAAGAAGGGAAAGGACATGTGGTTTTTCATGCGAATTAAAAAAAGTATGTGAAAGCCAAGGGCTATGGTGGTTGACAATTGGGATCATGGAGAGGGGACTGGTTTCATTGTTCTTTTGTTTTTGATTTTTGTGGCTGCTCCATGTATTTCAAGACAATAGATGTAATCAAGGAATATACGAAAGTTTGGGTGTGTTTGGTAGTTGGATAACTAATATATTATTTTCTACGGATTCAAAGATAAAATTTATAGTTCGGACAGTATTTTGAGTAATTCAGGCAGATTTAATCATCTGTAGATGGCCGTAAGTCGATTGTCCGTTGTTACCAAACAACAGATTACTATATGTGGCTAAACCCTGACTAATGTACCAAACAAGCGTTTACACGTTCCAGCCGAATTTAACCCCACAGTTGTCCAGGTAACTGGAAAAAAGTTATCCAGCTACCAAACGCACCCTATAGGTAAAAATTGACTATGGCGCAAATAATTCGCTAGGCCACGATCTTGGGTCCCTTCAAAGAACACTAGGCTTGCAATTTAATCGGTTCATATGTAAAGGTCACCGGGCATGGATCCATGGATTAGTCGGGCCCAATGTGATTCTAGATACGATGGTCATCCCAAAAAAAATTGAGGGTTAAATATTTTTTTAAGGGGTAAATGTTAAAAAATTAGTTTACGGGCTAAAGTATTAGCCAACAATTTAGATGTGTAAAGTGAACTTTATTCTATAAAAAAATTATATAAATATGTTTGAATGGTGTGTAAGGGGGTCAGGGGCGGAGCTAGGATTTTAAGCGATGAGGCCAAAAATTTTCAATTTGAACAAAGTAGATTTGTGTTGGGTTGAATCTAATTCGATCGTGTATGCACGTTTAGAAGTTGTGGTAGGAAAAAAATGAATGATTAATATTACTGTTGTTTTAGATAATATTTTAATTAAAAAAATTATTTTAGACAATAATGATAATGATCGTTCTGTCCATAATTTTATATAAATAATTAAATTTTTTACACCATAAACAAATTCAGAACTTTAGAATTTGTTTGACCATAAATATAACTAAATATTGAATTTTAAAAAATAATTATATTAAAAACTATCAAATAAATAAATATATATATTAAAAACTACAAATATTACTTATTAGAATCACTATTATGATGTGAAAGACATGTGGTGTAGTGGGAATATATGTTGATAACTTTTATGGCAGCCACGGGTTCAAATATCTATTGGCTTATTTTGTTGCTTTTCATTTTCCAAAAGGAATTGAAACTCAGGGACTGTGATTCGATCCCTCATTGATTGGCCGAAATTTTCATCAAAGGCACGAAGATTTACCAAGTGAGCTGGATAACTTTTATACAAAGTTACGTAACCAAATACTATTAATATATTTAAGAGGGACCAAACTAAAATAATAATTTTTTTATATGTATAAATAATTTTTTTTAAATCTTTGGGGGATCATAACCCCTGATCCCCTGCCTCCACCGGTGAAGGGGTAACGGCCCCAACACCATCCACCTTCCCTCCAACTCCGCCCTTGGCATATAGAACATGTATCTTATTGCCTAATGGGAACATTGTTAGGAAAGGTTGACTTGATTGCTTTATTATAGGGATAGAATCATATTGTAAATGGTAAGGAGTTAATTATGATCCTTACCATATAGATCAAATCCTATCCCTATCTCCTATCCCTATCTCCCCCTATATGTATCCCTGCAGACAAAAGATGTAAACACAAAAAACAAATCATTCAAAGAAAGAAACAAAAGGTTTTCATCTTATTCCGCCAAACACTCCCATGGCAATGGCTAAACCTGCATGATAGCTTCTGAAGGCAGAAGCTGCTTGCTGGGAAAAATTTCTTTGTGGGATAGTAGTAGAACAAGAAGAAGTTAAGATAGCAAGAATGGCATTTGCCATTGTAGCATCTACATCCTCCTTTAAAGGGAACATAGAGCTCGTGATGCGGCCCAACGCGGCATTTATGGCGTCTTCATGAGGAAATGCTTCTTCATTTGGAGAAGAGGAGCAGCGGAGGTTGAACAAAGAAGAGCTGTCTGTACTGTCGACAGAGAAACCAGATGACAACATTATCGAAGACGAAGAAGGTCGGGTTTGTTCGTAGAAGCTGTCTGAGAAGAACTTCTTCATCTCCATTTGAAGGTTTACCTAAAAACATCATGGAAAATCTTGGAGAAATTAGTAGGTCATGAGTTCGAGTAACGCTATTGATCGATCATAAATAAAAATGATCATGAGGTAATAAATATGGTCACTTGCTGGCAATGGGAAATAAGACCAGAGGCCAATGCAACAGCATCCAAAAGACTACATCATGTGGTGGGGAAAGGCAGTGCGTTCCGCTTCGCCAAGCGAAAAATGGAGTTGTTCATCAGAAGGAGAGCAATATAGGAACTACAGACAGGTTATTCTTGATGGATTTTGAAGTTTGTTTTGTGGGAGATGGATATTGAAAGGTAGTGGGGAAGAGGCAAAATAAAAGTTAGGCAATAAAATGTGGACTCAGAGGGAATAGTGGGAACGGTCTAAGTCCACTCTAATACTTTCAAGTCAGTCAGACAAGGTTGAAAAGCATAGGGGCCTGGTCTCCAGTAAAATTTGTTAGAATATGGTGTGTGTGTGTGTTATATATATATATATGAGGACAGTTACGCTGACATTATTTGTGACACATTTTCCTTAAAAGTCTGTGTTTAGGGTCCGTAAGGTTTAGGGTTTAGATATTTAAATTTTTAGGTCGTATAATTTTAGGGTTTTTAAAATTTTTGGACATAAGGTTAGTAGGTTTTAGATTTTAGGATCGTAAACCCTAAAAACCCTAAATCATAAGCCCTAAATCCTAAAACTTATATCCTACGACCTACAAACCTAAATATCTAAATCCCAAATCCTAAACCCTACGAACCCTAAACTTAAACTTTTAAGGAATATGTATCAAATAATTGGTTCAGGGATCCTATCCCTATATATATATACATGATTGAAGCGTAGAGTTAAAAAAAAGGTTGAGGAAGTTGAGGAGAAAAAATCCTAAGTAATTTTAGGATTAGTTGCATTTCTTATATTGTTTACTTAATTATTTCACAACACATTATCAGCACGACTTTGCTATCAGGCTACTAGCATACTTGTTGATGTAAAGTTAACTAATTATTGTTATAATGTCTAATGTTTCTAAACTTGAGTTTGTGGCTTTGGACATTACCGAGAAGAATTACTTGTCATGGATTTTTGACTCGCAAATCCACCTAGATGTGATGGGTCTTGGAGATACTATAAAAGATAAAAATAAAACATCTCAACAAGATAAGACAAAAGTCATGATATTTATTCGCCACCATAAAAGATCCTGCAGATCTTAGAAAACCACGACCATACAAGATCCACGACCACGACCACGATGGGCTGAAAGTAGAATACCTCACTTAAAAGATCCTGCAGATCTTAGAAAAAATCTCAAAGAGAGATATGATCACCAGAAAACAGTGATACTTTCAAAAGCTCGTTATGATTGATTGCATTTACGCTCACAAGATTTTAAATCTGTAAGCGGTTATAACTATGCCATGTTCAAAATCAATTCTCAACTAAAGTTATGTAGTTAAAAGATTACCGATGAGGATATACTAGAGAAAATATTTTCTACTTTTCATGCCACTAATATGCTCCTGTAGCAACAATACCGTGAAAATGGTTTTAAAAAGTACTACGAACTGATTTTGTGTCTTCTTGTAACAGAAAAAAATAATGAGTTGCTAATGTAAAATCACCAATCACGTCCCAATAGTTCTGTTCTATTCCCGGAAGTGAATGTGAATACATTTAACCAAGGCCCCCATCGTGGTTGTGGTCGTGGACATAAAACAATCATCTCTATTTTTACCGCAATAATCTCAATAATACAATAACCATCAGAAGTGGGAGAAAAATGAAAATCTGCAAGGCCGCAACAAAGAATTTAAGGGCAACAGGAATGTAGAAAATATTTGTAATCGATGTGAGATGAACAATCATTGGTGTCGTACCTGTCGTATGCCAAAGCACCTTGTAGAACTTTATCAAGCTTCGAAAGCTAAAGGGAAGAATGCGGAGACAAAC